>SJXP01003329.1:86876-114356 GCA_006408505.1 Damaliscus lunatus | reverse complement strand
GAGAGAAAGCTCCCTGCCAAACATATGCCATCAGGGGAAAACAAAGATCACATTCTCAACAAGGCTGCATAACAAGAGCATCCGTCTGTTCCACAGAGGTCACACACAGCTGCTGCAAAACATGCCAACAATCTGGAAGCATCTGGCAAAATGCAAACATGGATTTACAGCAAAGGATTCAGGCTGGCTAAGGGTGCTGCTCTCAAGGACAAGGAGTGGAAAGACAAGTAAGTGTTCCTTGTACCCCTGAAACAAATATAACAATGTAGGTCAATTATATTTCAATAAAAAATGAAAAGGAAAACATAAACCACTAATTAAAAGATCATTTATCATATATTTATTAGCAAAAAATGAGTTTAAACATTAGTCTATTTTCTACTAGATAAAACTTAAATAGCACTTCAAAATACTGTTATTGCCTGAGGGGAAGAACAAGATTGTGGAGGAGGAGGTGGGCGTGGAATACATCTCTCTCCATGGATACATCAGGAATACACCTTCAGACACAGAAGTGTATGCAGAACACCAGCTGTGAGCAGACAGGAATACATGACCAGTGATAAAGAATATATAGAACCATGCAAAACTCAAGATCAAGCCCTGAGCCTCTGCAATGGGAGCACTGAATCTAAGATCCTAGACTACCAGAGAACTAACCCTGGGGAGTATCAAATAGCAAGAACTTCCACAAAGGAAACTACTTGAATACAAGACCGACCAACACCCAACCACCAGTAGAACCCTGTGCAGGATGCCTCATCCAAACAACAAACAAAACAGAAATACAAACCCAATCATCAGCAGAGATTACCACCTCACTCAGCCTTGCCCACCAGAGGAAAAAAATAACTCAGCCCTAATCTCACCCTATACAAAGCTTACACAAACCACTAGATCAAACTTAGGAGGGCAGAAACCAAAAGGAAGAAATAATTCAACCTTGAAGTCTGGAAAAAGGAGACCTCAAACACAATAAGTTAAAAGCAAGCAAACAAACAAACAAACAAAAAGAAGAAAAGGCAGAGAAATATTGCACAAATGAAGAAACAAACTAGAAACACAAGTGCAAATAAATGAAGAGGAAATAGGAAAACTACCTGAAAAAGAATTCAGAATAATGATAGTAAAGATGATCAAAAATCTTGAAGACAAAATGAAGAAAATGCAAGACTCAGTTAACAAAGACCTAGAATAATTAAGGAATAAACCTACAGAGACAAACAACACAATTACTGAAATTAAAAATACTCTAGAAATAATCAATAGCAGAATATCTGAAGCAGAAGAACAAATCAGTGAGCTGGAAGATAAAATGGTGGAAATAACTTCTGAAGAGCAGACTAAAGTAAACAGAATGAAAAGAACTGAGGATAGTCTCAGAGACCTCTGGGACAACATCAAATGCACCAGAATTTGAATTATAGGGTGCTGGGAACCAGCGTGAGGAACTCCGTCCATGACAAAGGTCATGAAGAAGGAGGCTTGGCATACGCAAAGGCGTGATCAAGCCTCAGGAAACCCGCTTTTCCCGAACATCTAACCCCAAAACCAGAGTTTGTTTTATGCTCTCACCTACACCTCTGACTTTACGGGGGGCTCTCCCCCATAACCATTTCTCTCAGAGAGTAAACGTGCAGCTCCAAGGCAATAAAAATTCCTGGGCGTGACAAGAGTGTTTCAGGTTACGGACTCCTCTGAAGGTTATCTAGCCCACCTGTATAGGTTTGTCCGGCCACATGTGATTGTTTACAGCCTCCCTATCTGAGAGGCATGAGATGTTTTAGACTTACTAAAGGCAAATTCTTTTGGGGAGTTAGAAATTATTAGTATAGTGGGTTGGTTAGGAATTATATTGGTGAAGGGTTTTTCATTTGTTGTGTCAATAATTGTTGCTAATTCCCTCCCCTGGGTGGGACAAGGATGTCTCAGGTCAAACCTCTCTGCTGACAAACTAGCTTGTGTGACAGGATTATCCATACTCCTGCCACATGATTGTTTACTACTTCTTAACCATAAACAGCACAGAGAGTCTTGGAGTATTTTGAAAGTCATAATTAGCATAGGGCTTTTCTTCTTGTTGAGTCAATGATTGCCGCCAGGCCTCCATATCCTTAGGCACCTGGGAATATATTAATCAATGTATTTGTAAAAGGAAATATACTAGTTTTTGATGTTAGCAATACTAGACTTTTTGAGTTAATGGATTTTCTCTTTTGTAATAGATCACTGTGCTTTGTTATAAATCACTGTGTCCTTGTTATGTAGAAATGTAACTTTATCACTATCTTAAGACTAAATAGATCTTAAGGGGAGCATTGGTGAAAGGATTTTCATTTGTTGGGCTGATGTTTGCTGCTAAATCTCCATGTTCCCTGCCCTTATAATGAATATAACTAACATATAGGAAAAATAAGTACTAACCTTTAAGCATATAGGAGAAATAAGCATTAACCTTTAAGATTAATCATGTCAACCTTGGGTTAAATAAATTCCTTTCTTGATTGTAACTCACTACACCCTCACCCTATAGGAATGTAACTTTATTTGGAGGGTGGTGCTTGGTTTAAGAAAAAACACCCTTGGAAAAAATAAGTTTTTTAGTTATCAGAAAGAAAGGATCATAAAATGTCAGCCGGTCTCATGGCCAGAAGATGATGTAATATTCCTAAGACCTTTTTAATACATTTATGTGAAGCACCTGATTTTGATAAAGGTCAGGACTGCTGACCCCTGCGTGACTCTGTATTCTTCCTTATGTGTAACAAAAGGTGTATAAGCAAACCCAAAAAGAAAGAAATCGGATCAGTTTCCAGAAAGACTGATTCCCTCATGTCGTTCTTTTCTGCTCCCCGTTTTTCTGGCTGAATTTCCATCTGGAGCATGGGTGCCCTCCAAGTCTACTTATTTGCCCCGGTTTTCAAGCCCCCATGAGAAGGAGCCCAAGGAGGAGCACCTTCCGGTATTCAAGTGGCACCGGTGGCCCAATGTAGATGGTGCAAATTCCTTGTCTTGGAATTTTATTGGTATCCCACGTAAACCAAGTTATTCAGCCCCCTTTTCTCTCCTACTATTTTCTGGCCGAATTCCCATCTGGTACATGGGTACCCACCAAGCCTATTAATTTTGCCTGGGCTTCTAAGATCGGACCGGGGGGGCCTCAGTGCCTCCTCTCCTTCGGGAGAACAGGAAGACGCCTGCGGCCTATGTAGGTGGTGATTGATATCCCATGTGAACCAAGTTATTCAGCCTCTTTTTCTCTGCTAATCTTCTAATCCCTCTCTATCTGTAATTAAGTAAGTTATTTCCAAAGACACTGACTCCGTCCCCCCACCTTCAAATCACCCTGGATCCACCAGGGCTGGACCCCGGCAATAGGGGTCCCCGAAGAAGAATAGAAAAATAAAGGGCATGAGAAATTTTTTGAAGAGAATATAGCTGCAAATGTCCCCAACATGGAAAAGGAAATAGTCAATCCAGTCCAAGAGGTGCAAAGAGTCCCATGCAAGATAAACCCAAAGAGAAACATGCCAAGACACATAATAATCAAACTAACAAAGACTAAATACAAAGAAAGAATATGAAAAGCAGCAAGGGAGAAACAACAAGTAACATACAAGGGAATCCTCATATGCTTAACAGCTGATCTTTCAGCAGAAACTGCAGGCCAGAAGGGGGAATGGCAGGGTATATTTAAAGGGAAAAATCTACAATCAAGATTACTGTACCTGGAAAGTATCTCAATCAGAATTGATGGAGAAATCAGAATCTTTTCAGACAAGCAAAAGTTAAGAGAATTCAGTACCACCAAACCAGCTTTACAACAAATGTTAAACATACTTATATAGTCAAGAAATATAAGAGAAGAGACAGATACACAAAATCAAACCCCAAAGAATTAGGAAAATGGCAATAGGAACAAATATATCAATAATTACTTGAAATGTAAACGGATTAAATGCTCCAACCAAAAGTCGCAGACAGGCTAAATGAACACAAAAACAAGATCCATATATATTCTGTCTATAAGAAACCCACTTCAGGCCTAAAGACACATATACATTGAAAGTGAGAAGATGGAAAAATATATTCCCTGCAAATGGAAAGCAAAAGAAAGCTGGAGTAGCAATCCTTATATCAGACAAAATAGACCTTAAATTAAAGAATATTACAAGAGATAAGGAAGGACACTGCATAATGATCAAGGGATCAATCCATGAGGAAGACATGACAATTGTAAATATCTATGCAGCCCACATAGGAGCACCTCAATACATAAGACAAACACCAACAGACATTAAAGGAGAAATTGACAGTAACACAATAATAGTAGGACACTTCAACACCCCACTCACACCAATGGACAGATCATCAAAACAGAAAATTTAATAAGGAAACACGTGTCTTATATAATACATTAGATGAGATGGATCTCACTGACATCTTCAGGACATTCCATCCAAATGCAGAAGAATACACTTTCTTCTCAAGTGCATACAATACATTCTCCAGGATAGACCACATCTTGGGTCACAAATCAAACTTTGGTAAATTTAAGAATATTGAAATTGTATAAAGCATCTTTTCTGACCACAATGCTATGAGACTAGATATCAATTACAAGAAAAATAACTGTAAAAAACAAAAACACGTGGAGATTAAACAACATGTTTTTATGTAACCAACAGGTTACTGAAGAAATCAAAAGGGAAATAAAAAAATTTCTCAAAACAAATGATGATGAAATCATGACAACTCAAAACCTATGGGATGCAGCGAAAGCAGTTCTAAGAGGGAAGTTTATAGCAATGCTAATCCTACCCAAGAAACAAGAAAAGCATCGAATAGACAACCTAACTCTACACCTGAAACAACTGAAAAAGAAGGAAAAAACCCCAAAAATTAGCATCAGGAAAGAAATCATAGAGATCCAAGCAGAAATAAATGAAAAAGAAATGAAAGAAAAATAGTGAAGATTATTAAGACAAAAAGCTGGTTTTTTGAGAAGATAAACAAAATTGACAAATCTTTAACCGGACTCATCCAGAAAAAAAGACTGAAAATCAAATCAACAAAATCAGAAATGATAAACGAGAGGCTACTACAGACAATGCAGAGAAACCAAGGCATATAAGGGACTATTACAAACAACCATATGGCAATAAAATGGATAACCTTCAAGAAATGGACAGATTTTTAGAAAAGTTCAATCTTCCAAGACTGAGCCAGGAGGAAATAGATATTATGAACAACCCAATTACAAACACTGAAATTGAAGCAGTGATAACAAATCTCTCAAAAGAACAAAAGCCCAAGACCCGATGGCTTCACAGAAGAATTCTATCTAACATTTAGAGAAGAGCTAGTGCCTATCCTTCTAAAACTCTTTCAAAAAATTGCAGAGGAAGGAAAACTTCCAACTTCATTCTATGAGGTCACCGTCACCCTGATACCAAAACCAGACAAAGGCAACACACAAAAAAGAAAACTTTCAGGCCAATATCACTGATGAATGTATATGCAAAAATCCCCAACAAAATTTTAGCAAACAGAATTCAGCAACACATCAAAAATTTCACACACCATGAGCAGGTTGGGTTTATACCAGGGATGCAAGAATTCTTCAATAAATGCAAATCAGTCAATGGGATACACCATATTAACAAACTGAAAGATAAAAACCATATGATCATTTCAATGGATGAAGAAAAAGCCTTTGACAAAATTCAGCACCGCTTTATGATTGAAATTCTTCAAAAATGGGCATAAGAAGAAACATATCTCAACCTAGTAAAGGTCATATATGATAAGCCCACAGCAAGCATTATTCTCAGTGGTGAAAAACTGAAAGGATTCCCCTAAGATCAGGAACAAGACAAGGGTGTCCACTTTCACCGCTATTGTTCAACATAGTTCTGGAAGTCCTAGCTACAGCAATCAGGGAAGAAAATGAAATAAAAGGAATCCAGATCAGAAAAGAAGATGTTAAGTTCTCACTCTTTGCAGGTGACATGATACTGTACATAGAAAACCCTAAAGATAATATCAGAAAATTACGAGAGCTAATCAGTGAATTTAGCAAATTCGTAGGATACACTATCAATACGCAGAAATAACTTATATTTCTACATAGCAACAATGAAGAATCAGAAAGAGAAATTAAAGAATCAATCCCATTCACCACTGCAACAAAAATAATTAAATATCTAGGAGCAAACGTATCTAAGGAGACAAAAGGACTACACACAGAAAATTATAAGACACTGATGAAAGAAATCAAAGATGATATAAACAGATGGAGAGAGTTCATGTTCTTGGGTAGGAAGAATCAATATTGTAAAAATGACTATACTACTAAACACAGTCTACAGATTCTATGTGATCCCTATCAAATTACCAATGGCATTTTTCACAGAACTAGAACAAAAAAATTCACAATTCATATGGAAACACAAAAGACCTCAAATGCCCCAAGCAGTCTTGAGAAAGAAGAATGGAGCTGGAAGAATCAACCTTCTTGACTTCAGATTATACTACAAAGCTACAGTCACCAAGACAGTATGGTAGTGGCACAAACACAGAAATATAGACCAATGAAATAAGATATAAAGGAGGGAAAAATATACAATGGGGCAAAGACATCCTCTTCCATAAATGGTGCTGGGAAAACTGGACAGCTACATGTATAAGAGTGAAATTAGAACACTTCCTAACACCATACAGAAACATAAACTCAAAATGGATTAAAGACCTAAATGTAAGGCCAGAAACTATAAAACTCTCAGAGGAAAACAGAGGCAGAACACTCAATGACATAAATCAGAGCAAGATTCTCTATGACCCACCCCTTAGAGTAATGGGAATTCAAAACAAAAGTAAACAAGTGTGACCTGATTATGCTTAGAACCTTTTGCACAGCAAAGGAAACTATCTGCAAGTTGAAATGGCAACTCTCAGAATGGGAGAAAATAATAGCAAATGAAGCAACTGACAAAGAATTAATTTCCAAAATATACAAGCAGCTCATACAACTCAATACCAGAAAAACAAACAACCCAATCAAAAGCTGGCGTAAAGGCCTAAACAGTTATTTCTCCAAAGAAGACATACAGATAAAACATACGAAAAGATGCTCAACATCGCTCATTAATTAGAGAAAGGCAAATGAAAACTATAATGAGATATCATCTCATACCAGTCAGAATGGCCATCATCAAAAAGGTCTACAAACAATAAATGCTGGAGAGGGTGAGGAGAAAAGGGAACACTCTTATACTGTTGGTGGGAATGTAAATTGATACAGCCCTTATGGGAGATGGTATGGAGATTTCTTTAAAAACTAGGATTAAAACCATCATATGACCCAGAAATCCCACTCCTCAACATATACCCTGAGGAAACAAAAATTGAAAAGACATGTGTGTCCCATTCATTGCAGCATTATTTACAATAGGTAGAACATGGAAGCAACCTAGATGTCCATCAACAGATGAATGGATAAAGAAGCTGTGGTGCATATACACGATGGAATATTATTACTCAGCCATAAAAGGGAACATATTTGAGTCAGTTCTAATGAAGTAGATGAACCTAGAGACTATTATACAGAGTGAAGTAAGTCAGAAAGAGAAAGATAAATATCATATATGAATGCATATATTCAGAATCTAGAAAAATGGTACTCAAGAATTGATTTGCAGGGCAGCAGTGGAAAAACAGACATAGAGAATAGACTTATGGACAGGGGGAGAGGGGAGGAGAGGGTGAGATGAATGGAGAGAATAACTTACTTTACCATATGTAAAATGGATATCCAGTGGGAAATTGCTGTATGGCTCAGGGAGGGTTGTGCCACAATTCAAAAAGACCCCGATATCCCAATCCACTCCAGATACACCTGATTCCCCTGCACTGACTCGACTGTCTCCCCGAGTATTGACTCAAAACACAATGGCAGATGTGACAGCCCTGTGGCACCTCGAGAGAAAGCTACAGATCCCTATGTCAACCTTACAGGAAGCCTGACACTACGTTGACAGCTCGAGAGGAAAGCTGACTTCCATGTTTCCACACAAGATGTGGCCTGACTCCCCTGTTGAAACTCCATAGGAACCCTGAGATCCATTTCAGCACTTGCCAGGCGCCAGCACGGGAGATTCCACCCATGACAAGGTCATGTGGAGAGGCTTGCCGAGCATGGTGGAATCAGGACTCAAGGGACTCCCTGGATCAATCCCACCCATGACAAGGTTATGCGGAGAGACCTGATGTGCAAGGCATATCAGGACTCAAGGTATCCCCTGGACTTGCTGGAGCATCTACCCCAAACCAGAATTTGTCCATCTTACTCTCATGCGGAGAAGGCAATGGCACCCCACTCCAGTACTCTTGCCTGGAAAATCCCATGGATGGGGGTGCCTGGTGGGCTGCTGTCCATGGGCTCGTGGAGAGTCAGACACGATTGAGCGACTTCACTTTCATGCATTGGAGAAGGAAATGGCAACCCACTCCAGTGTTCTTGCCTGGAGAACCACAGGGACTGGGGAGCCTGGTGGGCTGCTGTCTATGGGGTCACACAGAGTTGGACATGACTGAAGCGACTTGGCAGTTTGGCAGCAGCAACTATCTTATGCTTTTTGCCAAACTCTTCTGATATTAATGGGGGCTGTCCCTAACCACTTTTCTCTGAAGGAAATCAACTTAGAGCTCTAGTTAATAAGTCTCCTGGGTGTAATTGGAGTGTTTCACTTCAAACTCCTCTGATAGCTCTCTATCTTGCCTGACAGGTTTCAGCTATGCATATGATTGTTTACAGCCTCCCAACCGCGAGAGGCACAGGAATCTTAAAACACTCTACGAATGTAGAGCCTTTCAAGGAGTTAAAAATCATTAGAATAGAACTGGTTAAGGGTTTCATTGTTGAGCCAATGCTTGCTGCCAAGTTTTCATATCTTTTGTTGTGTACCTCGGAGTGCATTAATTAATATAGGTGATATATAGAAATATAAGTAAGTAGCCTTGATATTTACAACATTAAACCTTGAGTTAATAAATTCCTTCCTTGTTATAGCCCATTGTACCTTTGCCCTATAGGAATGCAACTTTATCTAGTGCTTTCAGGGAGTGGCGCTAGACTTTAGAAGAATCACCTTTAGAGAAAATAAGTTTTCTGGTTAACTAACCTTTATCAGAAAGAAGGGTCATAAAATGTTAGCAGGCTGCCTGACCAGAAGATGATGTAAATCACGTAAAACATTTGCATATGGAAAGGTATGCAGAAAGAAAGCCTGGTCTCAATAAGGGTCAGGATTGCAGACCCTGCATAACTTTGCATTTTCCATTATTCTCAATGTACAATACAAGATAGATAAGCTCCCCTGGAAAATAAAGTTTGGGCCTCGCCTCATCATCGCTTGGCTCCCCCATGTCTTTCTTTGTTTCTTTCTTTCTTTTCTTTTCAGGCTGACTCCCTCGGGTGTAGGGGCCCTCTGAGTTTACTTTCCTGCCCGGGCTTCTAAGACGCATGTGAGAGGGAGACCGAGGCAGGGCACCGTCCGCTATTCAAGAGTGTGCGTGTGGCCAACATGAACAGAGCAAGTCTGTTGTCTGAGGCTTTATTGGCTTTTTGCATAAACCAAGGAATATCAGCCTCTTTTCTCTCCTGTATTCTCTTAACTGCAAATTATTTCCACATCTCTCTATATATCTACATATCTCTCTCACCTTGCCATCCACGCTTCAGATACCATGGATCCAACCAGGGCTGGACACCAGTAGCACTGGAGAGGAAAACTCAGGTTCTGGCATCAACTTGAGATGAAGACCTAGGCCCTAGAAACATAAACTCAAAATGGATTAAAGACCTAAATGTAAGGCCAGAAACTATAAAACTCTCAGAGGAAAACAGAGGCAGAACACTCAATGACATAAATCAGAGCAAGATTCTCTATGACCCACCCCTTAGAGTAATGGGAATTCAAAACAAAAGTAAACAAGTGTGACCTGATTATGCTTAGAACCTTTTGCACAGCAAAGGAAACTATCTGCAAGTTGAAATGGCAACTCTCAGAATGGGAGAAAATAATAGCAAATGAAGCAACTGACAAAGAATTAATTTCCAAAATATACAAGCAGCTCATACAACTCAATACCAGAAAAACAAACAACCCAATCAAAAGCTGGCGTAAAGGCCTAAACAGTTATTTCTCCAAAGAAGACATACAGATAAAACATACGAAAAGATGCTCAACATCGCTCATTAATTAGAGAAAGGCAAATGAAAACTATAATGAGATATCATCTCATACCAGTCAGAATGGCCATCATCAAAAAGGTCTACAAACAATAAATGCTGGAGAGGGTGAGGAGAAAAGGGAACACTCTTATACTGTTGGTGGGAATGTAAATTGATACAGCCCTTATGGGAGATGGTATGGAGATTTCTTTAAAAACTAGGATTAAAACCATCATATGACCCAGAAATCCCACTCCTCAACATATACCCTGAGGAAACAAAAATTGAAAAGACATGTGTGTCCCATTCATTGCAGCATTATTTACAATAGGTAGAACATGGAAGCAACCTAGATGTCCATCAACAGATGAATGGATAAAGAAGCTGTGGTGCATATACACGATGGAATATTATTACTCAGCCATAAAAGGGAACATATTTGAGTCAGTTCTAATGAAGTAGATGAACCTAGAGACTATTATACAGAGTGAAGTAAGTCAGAAAGAGAAAGATAAATATCATATATGAATGCATATATTCAGAATCTAGAAAAATGGTACTCAAGAATTGATTTGCAGGGCAGCAGTGGAAAAACAGACATAGAGAATAGACTTATGGACAGGGGGAGAGGGGAGGAGAGGGTGAGATGAATGGAGAGAATAACTTACTTTACCATATGTAAAATGGATATCCAGTGGGAAATTGCTGTATGGCTCAGGGAGGGTTGTGCCACAATTCAAAAAGACCCCGATATCCCAATCCACTCCAGATACACCTGATTCCCCTGCACTGACTCGACTGTCTCCCCGAGTATTGACTCAAAACACAATGGCAGATGTGACAGCCCTGTGGCACCTCGAGAGAAAGCTACAGATCCCTATGTCAACCTTACAGGAAGCCTGACACTACGTTGACAGCTCGAGAGGAAAGCTGACTTCCATGTTTCCACACAAGATGTGGCCTGACTCCCCTGTTGAAACTCCATAGGAACCCTGAGATCCATTTCAGCACTTGCCAGGCGCCAGCACGGGAGATTCCACCCATGACAAGGTCATGTGGAGAGGCTTGCCGAGCATGGTGGAATCAGGACTCAAGGGACTCCCTGGATCAATCCCACCCATGACAAGGTTATGCGGAGAGACCTGATGTGCAAGGCATATCAGGACTCAAGGTATCCCCTGGACTTGCTGGAGCATCTACCCCAAACCAGAATTTGTCCATCTTACTCTCATGCGGAGAAGGCAATGGCACCCCACTCCAGTACTCTTGCCTGGAAAATCCCATGGATGGGGGTGCCTGGTGGGCTGCTGTCCATGGGCTCGTGGAGAGTCAGACACGATTGAGCGACTTCACTTTCATGCATTGGAGAAGGAAATGGCAACCCACTCCAGTGTTCTTGCCTGGAGAACCACAGGGACTGGGGAGCCTGGTGGGCTGCTGTCTATGGGGTCACACAGAGTTGGACATGACTGAAGCGACTTGGCAGTTTGGCAGCAGCAACTATCTTATGCTTTTTGCCAAACTCTTCTGATATTAATGGGGGCTGTCCCTAACCACTTTTCTCTGAAGGAAATCAACTTAGAGCTCTAGTTAATAAGTCTCCTGGGTGTAATTGGAGTGTTTCACTTCAAACTCCTCTGATAGCTCTCTATCTTGCCTGACAGGTTTCAGCTATGCATATGATTGTTTACAGCCTCCCAACCGCGAGAGGCACAGGAATCTTAAAACACTCTACGAATGTAGAGCCTTTCAAGGAGTTAAAAATCATTAGAATAGAACTGGTTAAGGGTTTCATTGTTGAGCCAATGCTTGCTGCCAAGTTTTCATATCTTTTGTTGTGTACCTCGGAGTGCATTAATTAATATAGGTGATATATAGAAATATAAGTAAGTAGCCTTGATATTTACAACATTAAACCTTGAGTTAATAAATTCCTTCCTTGTTATAGCCCATTGTACCTTTGCCCTATAGGAATGCAACTTTATCTAGTGCTTTCAGGGAGTGGCGCTAGACTTTAGAAGAATCACCTTTAGAGAAAATAAGTTTTCTGGTTAACTAACCTTTATCAGAAAGAAGGGTCATAAAATGTTAGCAGGCTGCCTGACCAGAAGATGATGTAAATCACGTAAAACATTTGCATATGGAAAGGTATGCAGAAAGAAAGCCTGGTCTCAATAAGGGTCAGGATTGCAGACCCTGCATAACTTTGCATTTTCCATTATTCTCAATGTACAATACAAGATAGATAAGCTCCCCTGGAAAATAAAGTTTGGGCCTCGCCTCATCATCGCTTGGCTCCCCCATGTCTTTCTTTGTTTCTTTCTTTCTTTTCTTTTCAGGCTGACTCCCTCGGGTGTAGGGGCCCTCTGAGTTTACTTTCCTGCCCGGGCTTCTAAGACGCATGTGAGAGGGAGACCGAGGCAGGGCACCGTCCGCTATTCAAGAGTGTGCGTGTGGCCAACATGAACAGAGCAAGTCTGTTGTCTGAGGCTTTATTGGCTTTTTGCATAAACCAAGGAATATCAGCCTCTTTTCTCTCCTGTATTCTCTTAACTGCAAATTATTTCCACATCTCTCTATATATCTACATATCTCTCTCACCTTGCCATCCACGCTTCAGATACCATGGATCCAACCAGGGCTGGACACCAGTAGCACTGGAGAGGAAAACTCAGGTTCTGGCATCAACTTGAGATGAAGACCTAGGCCCCTGCACCAACGGGAAAGGAATCTTGAGAGGCCCCTTGAAACTCGCATGGAGACTAGACTTTTCTGAGGCAACACAAGCGGGTCCCTGAGGTCCTCTTCATAAGTTGAGAGGAACCCCAAGTTTCCTGCCACAACTCAAGAAAAACCAAGAGATTCTCCCCTCAATGCGAGATTTTTGCTTTTCTGCTGCGGCATCTTGAGAAAAATCCCACCTTCCCTCTTGGGCCGCGAAAGGGTCCTTGACACCCTTGATGCAACTCAAGAAGTTCCCCAACATACCTGTCTCCACTTGAGAGGAACACCGAGTGGCCCACCACAACTCAACAAGAGCCCCATATTTCCCTCCTCATCTCAAGATGAGGGTCAATTTCCCTTCTTCACTGGGAAAGGAATTCCAGCATTTCTGTCGCACCTCAAGAGGAAGGCGGTCTCAACTTGAAACTCGAGAGGAACTCCAGGGGTTGTGCCACAATGAAAAAGACCCCGATGTCCCAATCAACTCCAGATACACCTGAATACCCTGCACTGACTCGACTGTCTCCCCTAGTATCGACTCACAACATGATGGCATGTTTGACAGTACTCTGGCACCTAGAGAGAAAGCCACAGATCCCTATGTCAACTCGACAGGAAGCCTGACACTATGGTAACAGCTCGAGAGGAAAGCGGACTTCCATGTCTACACATGAGACGAGGCCTGACTCCCCTGTGGAAACTTCATAGGAACACCGAGATCCGTGTCAGCACTGGAGAAGAACACTGAGATTCCGGCCTCAGCTCCAGATGAGGACCTAGGACCCAGCACCGACTGGTGAGGAATCCCGAGAGGCCCCTTGCAACTCATATGAAGACTGGACTTTCCTGAGGCAACACGAGCGGTTCCGTGGGCTCCCCGTTATAACACGAGAGGAACCCCATGTTCCAGGCCGCAACTCGAGAAAAACCAGGAGATTCTCCCTTCAACTCGAGATGAGGACCTTTTCTGCTGCCGTGTCTTGAAAGAAATCCCACCTTCCCTCTTGAGCTTCGAAAGTGTCCTTGACACCCTGGATGAAACTCAAGAAGTTCCCTGACATACCCATCTCCACTCGAGAGGAATACTGAGGGTCCTGCCACAATTCAAGAAAGCCCCGTTTCTCTCTCCTCATCTTGAGATGAGGGTCCATCTCCCTGCTTCGTCAGGAAAGGATTTCTGGCATTCCTGTCGCACCTCAAGAGGAGGCGGTCCCAAATATAAAGTCTAGAACTTCAGGGGTCGTGCAACCATTCCAAAACTCTGATGCCCAAATCCACTCCAGATCCACCTGATTCCCCTGCACTGACTCGACTGTCACCCCAAGTATTAACTCATAACAAGATGGAACGTGTGACAGCCTGCTAGGAACCAGCGTGAGGAATCCCGCCCGTGGCAAAGGTCATGAGGAAGGAAGCCTGACATACACAAAGGCGTGATCTGGCTTCAGGGGTTCCCTTCCCCCTGGATTTTCCTGAGAATCTACCCCCCCAAAACCAGAGTCTGCCTGCCTTATTGTACTGTGCTTTCCACTCTTCTGACATCAACAGGGGCTGGCCCCTCCATCTTTCTGTGGAAAAAGTTAGCTAAGAGCTCCAAACGGACTCCTGCATATGAAAGGAATGTTTCAGCTCAAATCCCTCTGATGGCTCTCTAACTTTCCTGACAGGGATCTCCGGACTTTTACAACTTGTGATTATTTACAGCCTCCCAACCACTAGAGGCACGAAGCTTAAAGCATCTTAAATATACAGCACCTATTCAAAAAAGCTAAAAATTATATTGGTAATGGGTTTCACTGTTGAGTCAATGACTGCTGCCAGGCCTCCATATTCTTTATCTTTTAGGCACCTGAAGCATATTAATCAATGTTTTTGGGATATAGAAAAAGGAATATAGTAGTTTTGATGTTAGCAACACTAGACTTTTGAGTTAATTAATTTTCTCTTTGTTATAAATCACTGTACTCCTCTTTCTTTGTTATAAATTGTTGTGTCCTTGCTATGTAAGAATGTAACCTTATTTAGTGCTTTCTGAGAGTGGCACCAGACTTTGGGAAGAACAACACTTTTAAGGTTTTCTGGTTGACAGACCCTTATCAGATGTGGGCCGTAAAATGTTAATTGGCCCTCTGGCCAGAAGATGATGTAAATCATCTAAGACTTGTGTATACAGCTAGGTATGCAGAGAGAAAGCCTGGTGTCGATAAGAGTCTGGGCTGCTGATGCTGAATTATTTTGTATCATCCATTGATCTCTATGTACAACCAAAGGTGTAAAAAGCTTTTCCGGACAATAAAGGATGGACCAGTTTCTCAGACCAGCTTCTTGAACTGGTGTCCTGGAAATCTGGCTCACCCCGTGTTGACTTCCTCTCTCTCTTTCTCCCTCTCCTTCCCTCTCCTTTTCTGGCTGAATTCCCATCTGGAGTGTGGAGGCTCACCATGTCTACATACTTGAATTGGCTTCTAAGACCCATGCGAGAGGGAGCCCAAGGTGGGGCACCCTACGCTATTCAGGCGGGTGCTGGTTGTCTAACGTAGATGGTGCAATCCTTTTGTCTCAAGGTTTTATTAGTTTTCCACGTAAACGAAGTTATTCAGCATTTTTCCCCATTAAATTTCCCCACTACACTATTTTTTCCTAATCACTCTTATATTTCTAAATAAATAGTGCTTTTACAGACTCCGACTCCATCCCTGCTTCTAATTCCCTGAATCCACTGGGGCTGGACCCCGGCAACAGCCATGTGGCACCTAGAGAGAAAGCCACAGATCCTTATGTCAACTCAACAGGAAGCCTGACACTACTGTTACAGGTCGAGAGGAAAGCGGACTTGTACGTCTCCACACGAGATGAGGCCTGACTCCCTTGTTGAAACTCCGTAGGAACCCTGAGATCCATGTCAGCACTGGAGAGGAACCCTGAGGTTCTGGCCTCAACTACAGATGAGGACCGAGGACCTAGGCCCTGGCACCGACTGGAGAGTAATCCCGAGAGGCCCCTCGCAACTCACATGGAGACTGGACTTTCCTGAGGCAACACAAGCGGGTCCCTGAGGTCCCCGTCGTAACTCGAGAGGAACCCCAAGTTTCCTGTCGCAGCTTGAGAAAAACAGGAGATTCTCCCCTCAACGCGAGATGAGGCCCTTTTCTGCTGTCGTGTCTCGAGAGAAATCCCACCTTCCCTCTTGAACCTCAAAAGGGTCCTTGACACCCTTGAGAAAACCCAAGAAGTTCCCCGACATACTCATCTCCACTGCAGAGGAACACCGACGGACCCGCCACAACTCAAGAAAAGCCACGTTTTTCCATCCTCATCTTGAGATGAGGGTCCATTTCCCTGCTTTGACAGGAAAGCAATCCCGGCATTTCCATTGCACGTCAAGCGGGGGTGGTCTCAAACTGAAAGTCGAAAGGAACTCCAGGGGTCGTGGCAACATTCCAAAAGACACCAATGTCATAATCCCCTACAGATACACCTGATTCCCCTGCACTGACTCGACTGTCACCCAGAGTATTGATTCAAAACACGATGGCATGTGTGACAGCCCTCTGGACCTCGAGAGAAAGCCACAGAACACTATGTCAACTCAACAGGAAGCCTGACACTACTGTTACAGCTCGAGAGCAAAGCGCACTTGCGTGTCTTCACATGAGACGAGGCCTGACTCCCCTGTTTAAACTCCATAGGAACCCCGAGATCCATGTCTGCTCTGGAGGGAAACCTGAGGTTCTAGCCTCAGCTCCAGATGAGGACCTAGGACCCAGCACTGAGTGGCCAGGAATCCCGAGAGGCCACTCGCAACTTGCAAAGAGACTGGACTTTCATCAGGCAACACAAGCAGGGCCCTGAGGTCCCCGTCGTAACTTGAAAGGAACCCCAAGCTTCCTGCTGCAACTAGAGAAAAACCAGGAGATTCTCCCCTCAACGTGAGATGAGGCCCTTTTCCACTGCGGCATCTCGAGAGAAACCCCACCTTCCCTCTTGCACCTTGAAAGGGTCCTTGACACCCTTGATGCAACTCAAGAAGTTCCCCGACATACCTGCGTCCACTCGAGAGGAACACTGAGGGTCCAGCCACAACTCAAGAAGAGCCCAGTTTTTCCCTCCTTATCTCGAGATGAGGGTCCATTTCCCTGCTTTGACGGGAAAGCAATCCCGGCATTCCTGTCGCACCTCAAGAGGGGGCAGTCTCAAATTGAAAGTCGAGAGGAACCCCAGAGGTCTTGCCACCATTTCAAAAGACCGCGATGTCCCAATCCACTCCAGATACACCTGATTCCCCTGCACTGACTCGGCTGTCACCCCGAGTATTGACCCACAACACGATGGCCCGTGTACAGCCTGCCGGGAGTCAGCATGAGGAATCCTGCTCGTGGCAAAGGTCATGAGGAAGGAAGCCTGAATACTCAAAGACGTGATCAGGGGTTCCCTCTGAATTTTCCTGAGTATCTACCCCCAAAAGCCAGAGTCTGCCTGCCTTATTGTACTGTGCTTTCCACTCTTCTGCATTAACAGGGTCTGTCACCCACCACCTCTCTCTGGAAAAAGTTAACTTAGAGCTCCAAACAGTCTCCTGCATAGGAAAGGAATGTTTCAGCTCAAATCCCTGTGATGGCTCTCTAACTTGCCTGACAGGTTCCCCCAGATTTTACAACTTGTGTTTGTTTACAGCCCCCCACCCGCGAGAGGCACGAAGCTTAAAGCATCTTAAAGATTCAGAGCCTTTTCTAAAAAGCTAAAAATTATATTGGTGATGGGTTTCACTGTTGAGTCAATGATTACTGCCAGGCCTCCATATTCTTTATCTTTTAGGCACCTGAAGCATATTAATCAATGTTTTTGGGATATAGAAAAAGGAATATAGTAGTTTTGATGTTAGCAACACTAGACTTTTGAGTTAATTAATTTTCTCTTTGTTATAAATCACTGTACTCCTCTTTCTTTGTTATAAATTGTTGTGTCCTTGCTATGTAAGAATGTAACCTTATTTAGTGCTTTCTGAGAGTGGCACCAGACTTTGGGAAGAACAACACTTTTAAGGTTTTCTGGTTGACAGACCCTTATCAGATGTGGGCCGTAAAATGTTAATTGGCCCTCTGGCCAGAAGATGATGTAAATCATCTAAGACTTGTGTATACAGCTAGGTATGCAGAGAGAAAGCCTGGTGTCGATAAGAGTCTGGGCTGCTGATGCTGAATTATTTTGTATCATCCATTGATCTCTATGTACAACCAAAGGTGTAAAAAGCTTTTCCGGACAATAAAGGATGGACCAGTTTCTCAGACCAGCTTCTTGAACTGGTGTCCTGGAAATCTGGCTCACCCCGTGTTGACTTCCTCTCTCTCTTTCTCCCTCTCCTTCCCTCTCCTTTTCTGGCTGAATTCCCATCTGGAGTGTGGAGGCTCACCATGTCTACATACTTGAATTGGCTTCTAAGACCCATGCGAGAGGGAGCCCAAGGTGGGGCACCCTACGCTATTCAGGCGGGTGCTGGTTGTCTAACGTAGATGGTGCAATCCTTTTGTCTCAAGGTTTTATTAGTTTTCCACGTAAACGAAGTTATTCAGCATTTTTCCCCATTAAATTTCCCCACTACACTATTTTTTCCTAATCACTCTTATATTTCTAAATAAATAGTGCTTTTACAGACTCCGACTCCATCCCTGCTTCTAATTCCCTGAATCCACTGGGGCTGGACCCCGGCAACAGCCATGTGGCACCTAGAGAGAAAGCCACAGATCCTTATGTCAACTCAACAGGAAGCCTGACACTACTGTTACAGGTCGAGAGGAAAGCGGACTTGTACGTCTCCACACGAGATGAGGCCTGACTCCCTTGTTGAAACTCCGTAGGAACCCTGAGATCCATGTCAGCACTGGAGAGGAACCCTGAGGTTCTGGCCTCAACTACAGATGAGGACCGAGGACCTAGGCCCTGGCACCGACTGGAGAGTAATCCCGAGAGGCCCCTCGCAACTCACATGGAGACTGGACTTTCCTGAGGCAACACAAGCGGGTCCCTGAGGTCCCCGTCGTAACTCGAGAGGAACCCCAAGTTTCCTGTCGCAGCTTGAGAAAAACAGGAGATTCTCCCCTCAACGCGAGATGAGGCCCTTTTCTGCTGTCGTGTCTCGAGAGAAATCCCACCTTCCCTCTTGAACCTCAAAAGGGTCCTTGACACCCTTGAGAAAACCCAAGAAGTTCCCCGACATACTCATCTCCACTGCAGAGGAACACCGACGGACCCGCCACAACTCAAGAAAAGCCACGTTTTTCCATCCTCATCTTGAGATGAGGGTCCATTTCCCTGCTTTGACAGGAAAGCAATCCCGGCATTTCCATTGCACGTCAAGCGGGGGTGGTCTCAAACTGAAAGTCGAAAGGAACTCCAGGGGTCGTGGCAACATTCCAAAAGACACCAATGTCATAATCCCCTACAGATACACCTGATTCCCCTGCACTGACTCGACTGTCACCCAGAGTATTGATTCAAAACACGATGGCATGTGTGACAGCCCTCTGGACCTCGAGAGAAAGCCACAGAACACTATGTCAACTCAACAGGAAGCCTGACACTACTGTTACAGCTCGAGAGCAAAGCGCACTTGCGTGTCTTCACATGAGACGAGGCCTGACTCCCCTGTTTAAACTCCATAGGAACCCCGAGATCCATGTCTGCTCTGGAGGGAAACCTGAGGTTCTAGCCTCAGCTCCAGATGAGGACCTAGGACCCAGCACTGAGTGGCCAGGAATCCCGAGAGGCCACTCGCAACTTGCAAAGAGACTGGACTTTCATCAGGCAACACAAGCAGGGCCCTGAGGTCCCCGTCGTAACTTGAAAGGAACCCCAAGCTTCCTGCTGCAACTAGAGAAAAACCAGGAGATTCTCCCCTCAACGTGAGATGAGGCCCTTTTCCACTGCGGCATCTCGAGAGAAACCCCACCTTCCCTCTTGCACCTTGAAAGGGTCCTTGACACCCTTGATGCAACTCAAGAAGTTCCCCGACATACCTGCGTCCACTCGAGAGGAACACTGAGGGTCCAGCCACAACTCAAGAAGAGCCCAGTTTTTCCCTCCTTATCTCGAGATGAGGGTCCATTTCCCTGCTTTGACGGGAAAGCAATCCCGGCATTCCTGTCGCACCTCAAGAGGGGGCAGTCTCAAATTGAAAGTCGAGAGGAACCCCAGAGGTCTTGCCACCATTTCAAAAGACCGCGATGTCCCAATCCACTCCAGATACACCTGATTCCCCTGCACTGACTCGGCTGTCACCCCGAGTATTGACCCACAACACGATGGCCCGTGTACAGCCTGCCGGGAGTCAGCATGAGGAATCCTGCTCGTGGCAAAGGTCATGAGGAAGGAAGCCTGAATACTCAAAGACGTGATCAGGGGTTCCCTCTGAATTTTCCTGAGTATCTACCCCCAAAAGCCAGAGTCTGCCTGCCTTATTGTACTGTGCTTTCCACTCTTCTGCATTAACAGGGTCTGTCACCCACCACCTCTCTCTGGAAAAAGTTAACTTAGAGCTCCAAACAGTCTCCTGCATAGGAAAGGAATGTTTCAGCTCAAATCCCTGTGATGGCTCTCTAACTTGCCTGACAGGTTCCCCCAGATTTTACAACTTGTGTTTGTTTACAGCCCCCCACCCGCGAGAGGCACGAAGCTTAAAGCATCTTAAAGATTCAGAGCCTTTTCTAAAAAGCTAAAAATTATATTGGTGATGGGTTTCACTGTTGAGTCAATGATTACTGCCAGGCCTCCATATTCTTTATCTTTTAGGCACCTGAAGCATATTAATCAATGTAATTAGGATATAGAAAAAGGAATATAGTAGTTTTGATGTTAGCAACACTAGACTTTTGAGTTAATTTTCTCTTTGTTATAAATCATTGTACTTCTCTTTCTTTGTTAAAAATTTGTGTCCTTTCTATGTAAGAATGTAACCTTATTTAGTGCTTTCTGAGAGTGGCACCAGACTTTGGGAAGAACAACACTTTTAAGGTTTTCTGGTTGACAGACCCTTATCAGATGAGGGTCATAAAATGTTAATTGGCCCTCTGGCCAGAAGATGATGTAAATCACCTAAGACTTGTGTATACAGCTAGGTATGCAGAGAGAAAGCCTGGTGTCGATAAGAGTCAGGGCTGCTGACGCTGCAAAATTTTGCATTACCCATTGATCTCTATGTACAACCAAAGGTATAAAATGCTTTTCTGGACAATAAAGGATGGACCAGTTTCTCAGACCAGCTTCTCGAACTGGTTTCTTGGAAATCTGGCTGCCCAGTGTCGACTTCCTCTCTCTCTCTTTCTCACTCTCCCTCCCTCTCTTTTTCAGACTGAATTCACATCTGGAACGTGGAGGTTCACCACGTCTACTTATTTGCCCTGGCTTCTAAGACCGATGCAAGAGGGAGCCCAAGGCGGGGCAACATGCACTATTCAACTGGGCGCCAGTGGCCTAACATAGATGGTGCAAAACTTTTGTCTCGAGGTTTCATTAATTTTCCGTCTAAATGAAGTGATTCAGCTTCTTTTCTCCATTAAAATTTCCTAGTACACTATTTTTTCCTAATCTCTCTTATATTTCTAAATAAATAGTCCTTTCCCAGACTCTGACTATGTCCCCACTTTGAATTCCCTGGATTCACCAGGGCTGGACACTGGCAACAGCCCTGTGGCACCTTGAGAGAAAGCCACATATCCCTATGTCAACTTGACAGGAAGCCTGACACTACTGTTTCAGCTTGACAGGAAAGCTGACTTGCATGTCTCCACACGAGACGAGCCTGACTCCCCTGTAGAAACTCCAGAGGAACCCAGAGATCCATATTAGCACTGGAGAGGAATCCTGAGGTTCTGGCCTAACTCCAGATGAGGCCCTTGGCCCCAGCAGCAACTGGAGAGGGATCCTGAGAGGCCCCTTGCAACTTGCATGGAGACTGGACTTTCCTGAGGCAACATGAGCTGGTCCCTGAGGTCCCCACTGTAACTCGAGAGGAACCCCAAGTTTCCTGCTGCAACTTGAGAAAAACCAGGAGATTCTCCCCTCAACACGAGGTGAGGCCCTTTGCCACTGTGGCATCTCGAGAAATCCCACCTTCCCTCTTGAGACTCGAAAGGGTCATTGACACCCTTGAGGCAACTTAAGAAGTTCCCCGACATACCGGTCTCCACTCGAGAGCAATACCAAAGGTCCTGTCACAACTCAAGAAAAGCCCTGGTTTTCCCTCCTCATCTCGAGATGAGGCTACCTTTCCCTGCTTCGTCGGGAAAGGAATCCCGGTGTTCCCGTCATACCTCAATAGGAGTCTGTCTCAACTTAACACTCGAGAGGAACTCCAGGGTTCGTGCCACAATTCCAAAAGACCCCGATGTCCCAATCCACTTCTGATACACCTGACTCCCCTGCACTGACTCAATGGCCACCCTGAGGAACGACTCAAACACGATGGCAGGTGTGACAGCCCTGTGGCACCTCGAGAGAATGCCTCCGATCGCTATGTCAACTCGACAGGAGCCCTGACCCTGGTTTTACAGCTCGTAAGGAAAGCGGACTTGCATATCTCCACACAAGACGAAGCTTGACTCCACTGTGGAAACTCCAGAGGAACTCCGAGATCCATGTCTGCACTGGAGAAGTACCTTGAGGTTCTGGCCTCAACTCTAGAGGAGGACCTCGGCCCCTGGAGCGACTGGAGAGGGATCCCGAGAGGCCCCTCACAACACGCATGGAGACTCGACTTTCTTAAGGTAACACGAGTGGGTTCCTGAGTTTCCTGTTGTAACTCGAGAGGAACCCCTAGTTTCCTGCAGCAACTCGAGAAAAAACAAGAGATTCTCTCCTCAACACGAGATGGGGCCCTTTTCTGCTGCCGTGTCTCGAGAGAAATCCCACCTTCCCTCTTGAGCTTTGAAATGGTCCTTGACACCCTTGATTCAACTCGAGAAGTTCCCTGACATTCTCATCTCCACTCGAGAGGAACACTGAGGGTCCCGCCACAACTCAAGAAGAGACCCACTTTTCCCTCCTAATCTCGAGATGAGGGTCCATTTCCTTGCTTCATCGGTACAGATCTCCCAGCATTCCTGCTGCACCTCAAGAGGAGGCGGTCTCAACTTGAAAGTCGAGAAGAAGGCCGGGTTTGTGCCACAATTCTAAAAGGCCCCGATGTCCCAATCCATTTTCAGACACACCTGATTCCCCTGCACTGACTCGACTGTCATCCCGATTATCGAGTCATAACACAATGGCACGTGTGATAGCCTTGTGACACCTCCAGAGAAAGACACAGATCTCTATGTCAACACGACAGGAAGCCTGACGGTGCCTTTCCAGCTCGAAAGGAAAGTGGACTTGCATGTCTCCATATGAGACAAGGCCTGACTCCCCTGTTGAAACTCCATAGGAACCCCGAGATCCATGTCAGCACTGTAGAGGCACCCTGAGGTTGCAGCCTCAGCTCCAGATGAGGACGTAGGACCTGACACTGACTGGAGAGGAATCCTGAGAAACCTCTCTCATCTGGCATGGAGACTGGACTTCTCTGAGGCAACACGAATGGAACCCTGAGGTTTCCATTCTGTCTCGAGAGGAAGCCCAAGTTTCCTGCCACAACTTGAGAAAAATCAGGAGATTCTCCCCTCAACGTGAGATGAGGCCCTTTTCTGTGGCTGCATCTCGAGAGAAATCCCACCTTTCCTCTTGAGCTTTGAAATGGTCCTTAACACCCTTGATGTAACTTAAGAAGTTCCCCGACAAACCCGTCTCCTTTCGAGAGGAATACTGAGGGTCCCGCCACAACTCAAGAAGAGCCGCATTTTTCACTCCTTATCTCGAAATGAGGGTCATTTCCTTGCTTCGTCAGGAAAGGAATCCCAGCATTCCCATCACACCTCAAGAGCTGGTGGTCTCAAATGAAAAGTCGAGAGGAATTCCAGGGGTCGTGCCACCAATCCAAAATACCCTGATGTCCCAGTCCACTCCAGATACACCTGATTCTGCTGCACTGACTCGACAGTCACCCTGAGTATTGACTCAAAACACGATGGCACGTGTGACAGCCCTGTGGCACCTCGAGAGAAAACCACAGATCCCTATGTCAAATTGACAGGAAATCTGACACTACCCTTACAGCTGAAGAGGAAAGTGGACTTGCATGTCTCCACACGATTTGAGACCTGACTACCCTGTTAATAATCCATAGGAACCCCGAGATCCATGTCAGCACAGTAGAGGAACACTGAGGTTCCGGCCTCAGCTCCAGATGAGGACCTAGGACCCGGCACTGACTGGAGAGGAATCCCAAGAGGCCCCTTGCAACTCGCATGGAGACTGGACTTTCCTGAGGCAACACGAGCAGGTCCCTGATCCACGTCATAAGTCTAGAGGAACCCCAAGATTTCTGCCACAACTCGAGAAAAACCAGGAGATTCTCCCTTCAACGCGAGATGAGCTCCTTTTCCGCTGCAGCGTCTCGAGAAAAATCCCACCTTCCCTCTTGAGCCATGAAAGGGTCCTGACACACTTGATGTAACTCAAGAAGTTGCCCAAATACACATCTCCACTCGAAGGAATACCGAGTGTCCCATTAAAACTCAAGAAGAGCCCCGTTTTTCCCTCTTGATCTCAAGTTGAGGGTCCATTTCTCTGCTTCATCGGGAAAGGAATCCCGGCGTTACTGTCTCACCTCAAGAGGAGGCAGTCTCAAATTAAAAGTCGAGAGGAACTCCAGGGGACATGCCACCCTTCCAAAAGACCCCAGTGTCCCAGTCCACTCCAGATACACCTGATTCCCCTACAATGAATCGACTGTCACCCCGATTATCTACTCACAACGCGATGGCATGTGTGACAGTGTTGTGGCACCCTAAGAGAAAGACACAGATCCCTATGTCAACTCGACAGGAAGCCTGACACTACTGTTGCAGCTCAAGAGGAACGCGGACTTGCATGTCTCCACATGAGACGAGGCCTGACTCCCCTGTTGAAACTCCATAGGAACCCCAAGATCCATGTCAGCAATGTAGAGGAACCCTGAGGTTCCAGCTTCAGCCCCAGATGAGAACCTAGGACCCAGCAGTGACTGAAGAGGAATCCCAAGAAGGCCCTTGCAACTCGCATGGAGACTGGACTTTCCTGAGGCAAATTGAGTGAGTCCCTGAGGTCCCCATCACAACTCAAGAGGAACCCAATGTGTCCTGCTGCAACTCGAGAAAAACCAGGAGTTTCTTCCCTCAATGAGAGATGAGGCCCTTTTCCACTGCGGCGTCTCAAAAGAAATTCCACCTTCCCTCTTGAGCCTTGAAAGGGTCCTTGACACCCTTGATTCAACTCGAGAAGTTCCCCGACATACCCATCTCCACTCGAGAGGAACACCGAAGTTCCCGCCACAACTCAAGAGCCCCGTTTTTTTCTCCTCATCTCGAGATGAGGGTCTATTTCCCTACCTCGTGGGGAAAGGAATCGCGGCCTTCCAGTCGCACCTCAAGAGGAGGTGGTCTCAACTTGAAAGTAGAGAGGAATGCCAAGGTTCATGCCACCATTCCAAAAGACCCCAATTGCCGGGAGCCAGCATGGGTGATCCCACCCAGGACAAGGTCATGTGGAAAGACCTTATGTAAGGCGAATCAGGTCTCAAGGGGTCCTCTGCCTGAGCATCTACCCCGAAACCAAAATCTGTCTGTTTACTGTCTGCTATACTATACTCTTCTGACATTACAGGGGGCTATCCCCAACCACCTTTCTCTGGAAAATATTAACTTAGAACTCCAACTGGTCTCCTGCATATGAAAGCAGTGTCTCAGCTCAGATCCCTCTGATGGCTCTCTAACTTGCCTGACAGGTTCCTCCGGACTTTTGCAACTTGTGAATTTTTTACAGCCCCCCAGCCACGAGAGGCATGCAGCTTAAAGCATATTAAAGATATAGAGCCCTTTCTAAAAAGCTAGAAATTATATTGGTGATGGGTTCCACTGTTGAGTCAATGACTGCTGCCAGGCCTCCATATTCTTTATCTTTTAGGCACCTGAAGGATATTAATCAACGTAATTGGGATATAGAGAAAAGAATAGAGTAGTTTTTTTTTTTTAAAAAATTTATTCTTACTTTATTTCACTTTACAATACCATATTGGTTTTGGTATACATTGACATGAATCCGCCACGGGTGTACATGAGCTCCCAAACGTGAACCCCCCTCCCACCTCCCACCCCACATCATCCCTCCGGATCATCCCCATACATCAGCCCCAAGCATCCTGCATCCTGCATCGCACATAGACTGATGATTCGTTTCTTACATGATAGTATACATCTTTCAGTGCCATTCTCCCAAATGATCCCTCCGTCTCCCTCTCCCTCAGAGTCCAAAAGTCCACTCTGCACAGACGTGTCTCTTTTACTGTCTTGCATACAGGGTTATCATTACCATCTTTCTAAATTCCATATATATGTGTTAGTATTCTGTATTGGTGTTTTTCTTTCTGGCTTACTTCACTCTGTATAATCGGCTCCAGTTTCATCCACCTCATTAGAACTGATTCAAATGTATTCTTTTTAATGGCTGAGTAATACTCCATTATGTATATGTATCACAGTTTTCTTATCCATTCATCTGCTGATGGACATCTAGGTTGTTTCCATGTCTTGGCTATTATAAACAGTGCTTTGATGAACACTGGGGTACATGTGTCTCTTTCACTTCTGGTTTCCTCAGTGTGTATGCCCAGCAGTGGGATTGCAGGGTCATAAGGCAGTCCTCTTTGAAATTATTTAAGGAATCTCCACACTGTTCTCCATAGTGGCTGTACTAGTTTGCATTCCCACCAACAGTGTAAGAGGGTTCCCTTTTCTCCACACCTTCTCCAGCATTTATTGCTTGTAGACTTTTGGATCACAGCCATTCTGACTGGTGTGAAGTGGTACCTCATTGTGGTCTTGATTTGCATTTCTCTAATAATGAGTGATGTTGAGCATCTTTTCGTGTGTTTGTTCGCCATCTGTATGTCTTCTTTGGAGAAATGTCTATTTAGTTCTTTGGCCCATTTTTTTTGACTAGGTCGTTTATTTTTCTGGAATTGAGCTGCAGGAGTTGCTTGTATATTTTTGAGATTAGTTGTTTGTCAGTTGCTTCATTTGCTATTATTTTCTCCCATTCAGAAGGCTGTCTTTTCACCTTGCTTATAGTTTCCTTTGTTGTGCAGAAGTTTTAATTTTAATTAGATCCCATTTGTTTATTTTTGCTTTTATTTCCAGTATTCTGGAGGGTGGATCATAGAGGATCCTGCTGTGATCTATGTCGGAGAGTGGTTTGACTATGTTCTCCTCTAGGAGTTTTATAGTTTCTGGTCTTATGTTTAGATCTTTAATCCATTTTGAGTTTATTTTTGTGTGTGGTGTTAGAAAGTGATCTAGTTTCATTCTTTTACAAGTGGTTGACCAGTTTTCCCAGCACCACTTGTTAAAGAGATTGTCTTTAATCCATTGTATATTCTTGCCTCCTTTGTCAAAGATAAG
>SJXP01003329.1:64657-84801 GCA_006408505.1 Damaliscus lunatus | reverse complement strand
GATTTTTTTGAATTTATCAAGGTTAGATTTATGGCCCAGGATGTGATCTATCCTGGAGAAGGTTCCGTGAGCACTTGAGAAAAAGGTGAAATTCATTGTTTTGAGGTGAAGTGTCCTATAGATATCAATTAGGTCTAACTGGTCTATTGTATCATTTAAAGTTTGTGTTTCTTTGTTAATTTTCTGTTTAGTCGATCTGTCCATAGGTGTGAGTGGGGTATTAAAGTCTCCCACTATTATTGTGTTATTGTTAATTTCCCCTTTCATACTTGTTAGCATTTGTCTTACATATTGCAGTGCTCCTATGTTGGGTGCATATATATTTATAACTGTTATATCTTCTTCTTGGATTGATCTTTTGATCACTATGTAGTGGCCTTCTCTGTCTCTTTTTACAGCCTTTGTTTTAAAGTTTATTTTATCAGCTATGAGTATTGCCACTCTTGCTTTCTTTTCGTCTTTATTTGAGTGATATATCTTTTTCCAGCCCTTCACTTTCAGTCTGTATGTGTCCCTTGTTTTGAGGTGGATTTCTTGTAGGCAGCATATATAGGGGTCTTGTTTTTGTATCCATTCAGCCAGTCTTTGCCTTTTGGTTGGGGCATTCAACCCATTTACGTTTAAGGTAATTATTGATAAGTATGATCCCGTTGCCATTTACTTTATTGTTTGGGTTTGGGTTTATACACCCTTTTCGTGTTTCCTGTCTAGAGAATATCCTTTAGCATTTGTTGGAGAGCTGGTTTGGTGGTGCTGAATTATCTCAGCTTTTGCTTGTCTGTAAAGCTTTTGATTTCTCCTTCGTATTTGAATGAGATCCTTGCTGGCTACAGTAATCTGGGCTGTAGGTTATTTTCTTTCATCACTTTAAGTATGTCTTGCCATTCCCTCCTGGCCTGAAAAGTTTCTATTGAAAGATCAGCTGTTATCCTTATGAGTATCCCCTTGTGTGTTATTTGTTGTTTTTCCCTTGCTTCTTTTAATATTTGTTCTTTGTGTTTGATCTTTATTAATTTGATTAATATGTGTCTTGGGGTGTTTCACCTTGGGTTTATCCTGTTTGGAACTCTCTGGGTTTCTTGGACTTGGGTGATTATTTCCTTCCCCATTTTAGGGAAGTTTTCAACTATTATCTCCTCAAGTATTTTCTCATGGTCTTTCTTTTTGTCTTCTTCTTCTGGGACTCCTATAATTCGAATGTTGGAGCATTTCATATTGTCCTGGAGGTCTCTGAGATTGTCCTCATTTCTTTTAATTCGTTTTTCTTTTTTCCTCTCTGATTCATTTATTTCTACCATTCTATCTTCTATTTCACTAATCCTATCTTCTGCCTCCGTTATTCTACTATTTGTTGCCTCCAGAGTGTTTCTGATCTCATTTATTGCATTATTCATTATATATTGACTCTTTTATTTCTTCTAGGTCCTTGTTAAACCTTTCTTGCATCTTCTCAATCCTTGTCTCCAGGCTATTTTTCTGTGATTCCATTTTGATTTCAAGATTTTGGATCATTTTCACTATCAATATTCGGAATTCTTTCTCAGGTAGATTCCCTATCTCTTCCTCTTTTGTTTGGTTTGGTGGGCTTTTCTCCTGTTCCTTTACCTGCTGAGTATTCCTCTGTCTCTTCAATTTGGTTATATTGCTGCATTTGGGGTGGCCTTTCTATACTCTGGGAATTTGTGGAGTTCTCTTTATTATGGAGTTTCCTCAGTGTGGGTGGGGTTGTATCAGTGGCTTGTCAAGGTTTCTTGGTTAGGGAGGCTTGTGTGGGAGTTCTGGTGGGTGGAGCTGGATTCCTTCTCTCTGGAGTGCAGTGGAGTGACCAGTAATGTGTTATGAGACGTCAGTGGTTTTGGAGTAACTTTGATTTAAATATACAAAATTGACAACAAAAACCAAAAACAAAGATTAAAAATCTAGAGTAGAGGTTGGATTTTCAAAAATACAATATTAAATAAAGAAGAAGAAGAAAGGAAAAAACCAAAAAACAAAAAAACAAAGCCACAAGAATTATTAAACAACAACAACAACCACACAAAAGCTACATATGGCGTTTGGTTTAAAAAATGGGGTCTTTTCTTTTGAAAAGTAATAGTAGGTTATAGAAGTAAAATTAAAGGAGAAATAGAGTTAACAATTTTAAAAGTTAGGATAAAAAGAAGAAAATGAAAAGAAGAAAAAACAACCACACAACAACATCAACAACAACAACAAAAAAAAAAAAAACAAAAAAAAAGGAAAAAAAAAAACAACAAAAAAATAATGATTGTATAAGTAGTAAAAATATATATGGCCCTTTCTCTGGTGTTGTGGGCAGTGTGGGGTCAGTTCCAAGGCAGTTCCCTTTGTTTAACTTCTGTTTGCTGGTCTCTTCAGTTTCTGATTTCCGTCCTGACACAGAGGGGGTGGTGGTGGACACTTTTTGTTTTTTTTTTAGGCTCACTTGTTCAGTCATACTGTGTGGAGGGAGGGATGCTGCAAACAAATAACACTGTTGTGTGCATGCAGTGTCTCAGCCCCACTGGGCCTGCCCTTGCTCACAGTGCACAAACTGCTCAGGCTCTATGTTGCTCCACCGGGAACAGTCTGAGGCCGGCCCTAGGCTGCATGCACCTCCCCTGTCTAAGCCGCTCAGGTTCAGTGCTCAGCTAGCCTTCACAGGTGCAGATTTGGTTGGGACTGCGTTTTGTGCCCTTCCCAGGTCCGAGTAGCTCAGGTGTTTGGCGAGTGTGGTCGCTGCAACTTATTGCCTTTCCCATCTCTGCTGCTCAGTTTTCTGGATGTACCACTGGCACCCCTTGTGAGCCGGATGGTGACTGTCCAGAACTCCCAGAAGTCTTAGCAAAGAAGCCTGCTTGCAGTTTGGTAGGTAAAGTCTCTCTGGGGCTGCGACTGCCCCCTTCCAGCCCTTACGGCTCTGGCTGCCTGTCACTGGTGGGGGATGGTCTGCAGCCAGCTAGTTCTGTTAGGCCCTTTGTTCTGTGCGTGGTCCTGGAGGTGTCTTATTTATGAGCTTTTCACGTAGTAGCTACCCCACAGTGTGGTTTGCTAGCCCAAGTTAGTTTGTTCTGGTTATGTATAAGGCGTTCCTGCCCGATTCTTAAAAGCACTGCAGCCCGCACCTCCTGCGCCTCCCTGCCCTGCCCCCACTTGCTAGTGGTGGATGCAGGCGTTTGTGCAGCTTTTCTGCTGGGGGAGTTACTGTTGGGCTTGTAATCGGTTGGTTTTAATTATTTATTTATTTATCCTTCCTGTTATGTTGCCCTCTGTGTTTCCAAGGCTCGCCACAGACTCGTCAAGGAGAGTGTTTCCTGGTGTTTGGAAACCTCTCTTCTTAAGCTTCCCTTCCTGGGACGGGATTCCCTTCCTGGGATGGAGCTCCCTCCCACGTCCTTTGTCTCTTTTTTCGTCTTTTACATTTTTTCTTACCTGTCTTTGAAGTCAATGATCTGTTTTTCTGGCTGCCTGATGTCCTCTGCCAGCATTCAGAAGTTGTTTTGTGGAGTTTGCTCAGCGTCGAAATGTTCTTTTGATGAATTTGTGAGGGAGAAAGTGGTCTCCCCGTCCTATTCCTCCACCATTTTAGGACCGCCCCCTAGAGTAGTTTTAATGTTAGCAACACTAGACTTTTAGGTTAATGAATTTTCTCTTTGTTATAAATCACTGTACTCCTCTTTCCTTGTTATTAAGTGTTGTGTCCTTGCTATGTAAGAATGTCACTTTATTTAGTGCTTTCTGAGAGTGGCATCAGACTTTGGGAAGAACACCATTAAGGCAAATAAGTTTTCTGGTTGACAGACCCTTATCAGAAAAGGACCGTAAAATGTTAATTGGCCTTCTGGCCAGAAGATGATGTTAATCACCGAAGACTTGTATATACAGCTGGGTATGCAGAGAGAAAGCCTGGTCTCGATAAGAATCAGAGGTGCTGACGCTGCATAATTTTGTATTATCCATTTATCTCTATGTACAACCAAAAGTATAAAGAGCCTTTCCAGACAATAAAAGATGGGCCAGTCACTGGAAAGACTGGTTTCCCCTGTGTCGACTCTCTCTCTCTCTCTCTCTCTCTCTCTCTCTTCCTCTCCCTCCCTCTCCTTTTCAGGCTGAATTCACATTTGGAACGTGGAGGCTCACTATGTCTACTTACTTGCCCTGGCATCTAAGACCCACGTGAGAGGGAGCCCAAGGCGGGGCATCCTCTGCTATTCAAGCGGGTGCTGGTGGCCTACGTAGATGGTGCAAACCTCTTGTCTCGGGGTTTTATTAGCTCTCTATGTAACCCAAGTTATTCAGCATCTTTTCTCCACTAATTTTCCTACTATACTATTCTATCCTAATGTTTATATTTCTAATTAAATAATTTTTTCTAAGATGCCAACTCCATCTCCCCTTCAAATTGCCTGGATCCATCGGGGCTGGACCCCAGCAAGTGCGCCTGGAACAGGCTATTTGAAGGTAAGTCTCAGTAGTGCTCAGTAATTCCGGACGCATGGGATGCCACTCGGGTTCCTAGGAAGCCCCTGCATAAGATAGGTACTGTTAGAAGGAGTGGGAAGTGTTTAAGGGTTGAAGAAACCTACAGATTGAAAGAAACACCCCCTTAGTGAAGGGTAGATGGGTTGAAAGAAACCTCCCTTGGCAAGGGTAGAAACCTTGACAAGGCAGAATTTCTATGGGTTGAAGGAAACCCCCTTTGGCAAGGACAGAAAACTTGATAAGGCAGACTTTTACGGGTTGAAAAGAAAAAACCCCTTGGCTAAGGTAAAACCCTTGACAAAGCAGACTTTTCTATAAATCTTAATTTTCTAATGGGTAACAATGATTTAAGAGATTGACAACTCTTTAAAGAACTAATTTTGCAACTGTTAAACAAAAGAGAAATTTAAGTTAAAAAGGTTAGTGTTCAATTCTTTTTTTAAATTTGTGTAAGAGCAATGTCCTTGGTTTCCAGAAAAGGGCACTGTTAATTTAGATACTTAGGTGAAGCTAGCAAAACAGCTAAATACTTATTATAATTTGCATGGCCTTGTAAATGCTTTTCCTCTGTGGAATATGATTAGAAATGTTCTGAATCCCCATCATGAGGCTGTCAGATAGCCTATGGGAGAGGCCATAGAGGTGGATGGTAGTGGCTCTCCACCTCCTGCACAGATCATATTTTCTGCAATTGATGAAGAAAAGGAAGGATATTGTGCTCTACCTCCTGAGGATGGAGAGGGTTTACAGGATGCTGTGGCTGGAGCGCCCTGGCGAGCCCCCTCCCCCTCTATGCAACCTTTAAAAATTTATCCAACACTTTCTGATTTAAGGCGACCACCCCACCTCTGCTTGTGCCTCCCCAGGGCTTAAGAACTCCCCACTTTGCATCCAAAGCCTCCCAGAACATTGCTTAAGGTTGAAAAAGATAGGGAAATATTTTTAAACAAAGGGGATTTTAAAACAGTGCCTGGTCCTTGCATAAAACCCTCTCAGGGGGGGCCTCACCCAAGCAAAAAGAAAAAAGGAGAGAAAAAGAAAAAATAAAGAAATATACTCATAATAAACGGATTATACAAATAAAAAATGTTTCTCTTATGGCCAAATAGAACATTTTTGCCTGCAATGTCCTGCTAAACAGAGACAACAAGCCATGCCAAACAACCCCAGGTAGCTTAGGATTGGACCTCAGCTCCACTACCACAACAATATTAACTCCTGATGTGCCAGTTACTCCGATTCCAATGGGAGTGGCTGACCCCTGCCTGAGGGCATTGTAGGACTTGTGCTAGGGTGTAGCTTGCTTTCTTTTCAAGGAATTTCGGTGGTGTCTGGTGTAGTAGATTCTGATTATACTGAAAAAAATTAAAGTTTTGGTCTCGCCACCTACTAAAACTGTGCAAATTAGTAAAGATTGAAGAATAACACAGCTTTTGCTTTTACCTTATTAGACGAGAAAAACCTTGACTTCTCAAGCTAGGGGCCCCAGAATATCTGGATCTAGTGATCTAGCTTTTTGGGTGCAGGGAATTACATCTTCTAGGCCTTTAAAAGATCTTTTAATTCAAGGATATAAATTGTCAGGGCTGTTAGATACTAGAACAGACGTTTCTTGCATGGCTGGGAAAGACTGGTCCAGCTCCTGGTCAACACATACTACTGAAAATGAGTTTGTGGGATTAGAGAAAGTGATATGTGGGTTGGGAATGCTGCAGAGGAAAAGGTAAGGGAGAGTTTAAAACCTTGGCGAGTAGTGAGTTCCCCATTGCTGGAGGTATTCAAGCAAAGATTAGATGGTTGCTTGTCATCTAAAAAGCTATAGACCAGATTTGGGTTATGGAAAGATAACTGGAGAAGCTTATAAAGATAGTGTGCAACACCTCTTTATTTGCTTCTCATAGTTAGGTCTGCCAAAAGTTTTGAAAACTGATAATGTCCCTTTGAAGCTGCAGAGAGATTGTTTACTAATTTTAAATGATTTCCAAAAATTATTAGGGGATATTAATTGGACACGCCCACATTTAAAACTGACTACTGCAGATTTATAGCCTTTTGTTTGATTGCTTAAAACACAATCCTAATCCCAGTTCTAAGAGAAAGTTGACTAATGAGACAGTGTTGGCTCTTGTTAAAGTGGATGAGGCTTTAAATGATCAGTTAATTAGGATTAATATTACCAAAAGATGAGATTAAATTATTCTTGCCACAAAACATACACCTACAGGATGCTTGTGACAAGAAGGCCCATTGGTTCCATCTACCAGTGACCTCAAGAAAAATACTTTCATCTTATCCCAGCTTGGTGGCACAATTAATTTTAAAAGGAAGAAGAAAAATGTGGAACTTTTTAGAAAAGAAGTAGCAAATATATTAATTTCATTCAATGAGGATCAACTGCAAGTCTTTTACAAAATAGTGATGATTGGCAAGTTGCCCTGATAGACTTCAGGGGTCAAATTTTGTTTCATTTGCCCTCAAGCCCCCACAGTAGTTAAACATGCAAAAATATTAAATTGGCTGTTTGAAGATACCTGTGAAACTTTCCTAAGTCTATGTAGTTCCTTCACTCCCCTTTACTGTATGGGGGAGGGACATGCTGTCTCAAATAGGAGTTGCTCGGAAAAGGGATTTCTCAATTTCTTAGTTATCAATAGGTGGTACAGTTAACAATACTTTATATATTGTTATAAATATATAATATAAATATATTTGCCTAATTACAGTTTGCCTAATTATGTATGGGTATAAATAAAATATAATAAAGATATACTTAATTTATAAATCTATACTTAATTCATATATAAATTAATATGTATACTATATATATTAAATATATACTGTATATATATAATATATATATTGCAGTAATATCATATGTATGTGGCTGATATTGATTGGTATATATTGGTGTGTTGTGATAACATATATTATATATACTGTATAATTATATTGTGTGTGTGTGACATATATTATTACAGTGCATTGGTTTGTGTTGGTTGGTATTAGTTGTGTGCATGTTGTATTGCTGCAATATATATTAATTAATATGCTAATTATAAAGATCAATTCAAGTATATTGATTTATATATATGTCAATAAGTTTATACTTATTGTCATATATAAATACATATAGTTCCCCCCATCAGATTTTACAACATGCTCTCTTTGAAATAGATAATTTAAATGCTGATTCGTCTGGAACAACAAAATGCAAAGCCGTTGGTAAAGTGGAAGGACCTCCTCTCCGGACAATGGAAAGGTCCCAACTCAGTATTAACTGGCGGTCGAGGATGTGCTTGTATTTTTTCCACAGGACACAGATTCACCAATTTGGATCTCAGACAGGCTGATTCGTCATGTCGCAGTCCCCCAGGCACTTGGTTCCTCCAATGCCGCGACCACAAAAAACAAAAAGGGAACTCCTTTGCCGCTGCTCCCTCACTGATGGGACCCAGTGTGCTGTGCCCGCTGGCAGGAGAGGCAAGATGAACATCGAAATCCCGGCAGGACTGACAGAGCTGCTGCAGCACGAACTCCGACCAGAAAATAATTCTACTTATTCTGTTTTGACTTGTCTACCATCCCCTTATGTTTTTCTTTTCACCAATGATTCTGGAAAACTTAATGTACAAATGGACCTAATGTAGTGTCTTGTGAGCAATGTATTCCTTAATTTTGCTTAACTCCTTAATATAATGTTTGTTCTTTTGTGGTGTTAAAACTTCCACCCTATCTTATGGTGCCTATAACTGTAACTACTTATTGGTATGATAATTATGGTGTTGCTGTGTTAAAACAACTACAAGATTCAATGCAATAAAGACGATTTGTAGGCTTACTAATCTTAGGGAATTCAGCTTTAATAACAACAATTACTACTGTTACTGCTACTGTTATTGTTACTCTTACTCTTACTGTTACTGTTACTGTGGCAGCAATATCATTGACTAAACAAGTGCATACTGCCCAATATGTTGAAAAATCTTATTTTAGGTGTTTGGAACAGCTCAGATATTGGTTTAGATTTAGGGAAACTTCATAATCAGATATAGGCCATGGAAAAATCCCGATTGGATTTTACTGCTGCAGGAGCAGCTAATGAATTTTCCACACCTTCTCTAAATTTATTTCAGCGAAGAACATTCTGTCTACTATTTTCGGCTGTGCCACTGTGGGTGCTATCCTTTTGCTTCTCATAATCATTTTTCCTCGTATTGTTAGGATTCTCTGACAGAATATTCAGAAGCTCACTACTGAACTACACCTGGCTGTCTTAAAAAATAAAAAAGAGGAGATGCTGGGAGCCAGCAAGGGAGACCCCACCCATGACAAGGTCATGTATAGAGACCTGACGGGGCAAAGCAAGTCAGGTCTCAAGGGGTCCTCTGCATGAGCATCTACCCTGAAACCAAAATCTGTCTGTTTACTGTCTGCTATACTATACTCTTCTGATATTACAGGGGGCTATCCCCAACCACCTTTCTCTGGAAAAATTTAACTTAGTGCTCCAACTGGTCTCCTGCATATGAAAGGAGTGTCTCAGCTCAAATCCCTTGATGGCTCTCTAACTTGCCTGAAAAGTTACCCCGGACTTCTACAACTTGTGAATTGTTTACAGCTCCCCAACCATGAGAGGCATGCAGCTTAAAACATCTTAAAGATATAGAGCCTTTTCTAAAAAGCTAGAAATTATATTGGTGATGGGTTCCACTGTTCAGTCAATGACTGCTGCTAGGCTTACATATTCTTTATCTTTTAGGCACCTGAATGATATTAATCAATGTAACTGGGATATAGAAAAAGGAATACAGTAGTTTTAATGTTAGCAACACTAGACTTTGAGTTAATGAATTTTATCTTTGTTATAAATCACTGTACTCTTCTTTCCGTGTTATAAATTGTTGTGTCCTTGCTATGTAAGAACGAAACTTTATTTAGTGCTTTCTGAGAATGGCAACAGACTTTGGGAAGAACAACACTATTAAGGCAAATAAGTTTTTTGGTTGACAGACCCTTATCAGAAAAGGGCCGTGAAATGTTAATTGGCCTTCTGGCCAGAAGATGATATTAATCACCTAAGACTTGTATATACAGCTGAGTATGCAAAGAGAAAGCCTGGTCTCGATAAGAGTGAGGGCTGCTGACACTGCATAATTTTGTATTATCCTTTGATCTGTATGTACAACCAAAGGGATCAAAAGCCTTTCTGGACAATAAAAGATGGGCCAGTCACTGGAAAGACTGGTTTCCCCCATGTCGACTCTCTCTCTCTTTTTCCCTCTCCCTCCCTCTCCTTTTCAGAGTGAATTCGCATCTGGGGCATGGAGGCTCACCATGTCTACTTAGTTGTCCTGGCTTATAAGACCCACGTGAGAGGCAGCCCAAGGCGGGGCACTCTCCGCTATTCAAGCGGGTGCTGTTGGCCTACATAGATGGTGCAAACCTCTTATCTCTGGGTTTTATTAGCTCTCTGCATAACCCAAGTTATTCAGCCTCTTTTCTCCACTAATTATCCTACTATACTATTCTATCCTATTCTTTATATTTCTAACTAAATAATTTTTTCTAAGATGCCAACTCTGTCTCCCCTTTGAATTTCCTGGAGAGAACGGGGCTGGACCCAGGTACCCGATGGCCCAATCCACTCGAGATACACCTGATTCCCCTGCACTGACTAGACTGTCACCCTGTGTATCGACTCAGAACACGATGGCACGTGTGACAGCCTTTTGGAACTCGAGAGAAAGCCTCAGATCCCTATATCAACTAGAGAGGAAGACAGACACTACTGTTACAGCTTGAAAGGAAAGCGGACTTGTATGTCTGCACCCGAGACGAGGCCTGACTACCCTTCAGGAACTCCATAGGAACTCCGAGATCCAGGCCATCACTGGAGAGGAACCCTGAGGTTCCGGCCTCAACTACAGATGAGGACCTCGGCCCCAGCTGCGACTGGAGAGGAATCCCAAGAGGCCCCTTGCAACTCCCATGGAGACTCGACTTTCCTAAGGCAACAAGAGCGGGTCCTGAAGGTCCCCATCATAACAGGAGAGTAATGCCATGCTTTGGGTAGCAACTCGAGAAAAACCAGGAGACTCTCCCCTCAACGTGAGATGAGGCCCTTTTATGCTGCGGCATCTCGAGAGAAATCCTTCCTTCCCTCTTGAACATCGAAAGGGTCCTTGACACCCTTGAGGCAACTCAAGAAGTTTCCCAACATACTCATCTCCACTTGAGAGGAACACCAAGGGTCCCCAAAACTCGAGAGTAACTCCAGGGGTCGTGCCACCATTCCAATAGACCCCGATGTTCCAATCCACTCCAGATACACCTGACTCCCCTGCACTGACTCAACAGTCACCCTGAGGATCGACTCAAAACATGATGGCAGGTGTGGCAGCCCCATGGCACCTCGAGAGAAAGCCACCAATTCCTATGTCAACTTGAGAGGAAGCCTGACACTGCCTTGAAAGCTCGAGAGGAAAGCGGACTAGCATGACTCTGCAAGACACGAGAGCTGACTCCCCTGTGGAAACTTCAAAGGAACCCCGAGATCCATGTCAGTATTGACGAAGAACCCTGAGGTTCTGGCCTCAAATCCATATGAGGACCTCGGCCCTGGCTGCGACTGGAGAGGAATCCCAAGAGGCCCCTTGCAACTCCCATGGAGACTCAACTTCCCTAATGCAACAAGAGTGGCTCCTGAAGGTCCCCATCGTAACTCGATAGTAACACCATGCTTTGGGCAGCAACTTGAGAAAAACCAGGAAACTCTCCCCTCAAGTGAGATGAGGCCCTTTTATGCTACAGCGTCTCGAGAGAAATCCCTCCTTCCCTCTTGAGCCTTGAAAGTGTCCTTGACACCCTTGAGGCAACTCAAGAAGTTCCCCGACATATCTGTCTCCACTCGAGAGGAACACAGAGGGTCCCGCCACAACTCAAGAATAACTCCAGGGGTTGTGCCACCATTCCAAAAGGCCCCGATGTCCCAATCCACTACAGATACACCTGATTCCCCTGCACTGACTCGACGGTCACCTCAAGGATCGACTCACAACACGATGGCAGGTGTGACAGCCCTGTGGCACTTCGAGAGAAAGCCCCAGATCCTTATGTCATCTAGAAGGGAAGCCTGATACTGCTGTTACAGCTAGGGAGGAAAGCGGAGTCGCATGTCTCCACATGAGACGAGGCCTGACTCCTCTGTGGAACCTCCATAGGAGCCCCTAGATCCCTGTCAGCACTGGATAGAAACCCTGAGTTTGTAGCCTCATCTCCAGATGAGGACCTCGGACCCGGCAGCAACTGCAGAGGAATCCCGAGAGGGCCCTCGCAACTCGCATGGAAACTGGACTTTTCTGAGGCCACAGGAGCAGGTCCATGATTTCCCTGTCGTAACTCGAGAGGAACCCCAAGTTTCCTGCTGCAACCTGAGAAATATCAGTAGATTCTCCCCTCAACACGAGATGAGGCCCTTTTCCACTGCAGCGTCTCGAGAGAAATCCCACCTTCCCTCTTGCGCCTCGAAAGGTTCCTTGACACCCTTGATGCAACTCAAGAAGTTCCCCGACATACCCATCTCCACTCGAGAGGAAACCGAGTTTTCCACCATAATTCAAGAAGAGCCCCGTTTTCCCCTCCTCATCTCTAGATGAGGGTCCCTTTCCCTGCTTCATTGGGAAGGGAACCCCGGCATTCCCTTTGCACATCAGGAGGAGGCAGTCTCCACTTGATGCTCGAGAGGAACTCCAGGGGTTGTGCCACAATTCCGAAAGACCCCAATATCCCAGTCCACTCCAGATACACCTGATTCCCCTGCACTGACTCTACTGTCACCCCGAGTATCGACTCACAACACGATGGCCTGTGTGACAGCCCTGTGGCACCTCAAGAGAAAGCCACAGATCCCTATGTCAAGTCGACAGGAAGACTGACACTACTGTTACAGCTCGAGAGGTAATCGGACTTGCCTGTCTCCAAATGAGATAAGCCTGTGTGCCCTGTGGAAACTTCATAGGAACCCCGAGATCCATGTCAGCACTGGAGAGGAAACCTGAGATTGTGTCCTCAACTCCAGATGAGTTTCTTGTACCCAGCACCGACTGGAGAGGAATCCCAAGAGGCCCCTCGCAACTCGCATGGAGACTGGACTTTCCTAGGCCACACGAGCAGGTCCCTGAGGTCCCCGTCGTAACTCGAGAGGAACCCGTCTTTTCCTGCCACAACTCGAGAAAAACCAGGAGATTCTCCCCTCAACGCGAGATGAGGCCCTTTTCCGCTGCAGTGTCATGAGAGATATCCCACCTTCCCTCTTGAACCTCGAAAGTGTTGTTGACACCCTTGAGGCAACCCGAGAAGTTCCCAGACATACACGTCTCAACCTGAGAGGAACTACGTGGGTCCCCCCACAACTCAAGAAGAGTCCTGTTTTGCCGGGGGCCAGCATGAGGAATCCCGCCCGTGTTAAGGTCATGAGGAAGGAAGCCCGACAAAACGCAAAGGTGTGATCTGGCTTCAGGGGTTCCCCCTGTGTCTTCCTGAACATCTACCCCCCAAAACCAGCATCTGCCTGCTTTATTTTACTGTGCTTTCCACTCTTCTGACATTTTCTGGAAAAAGTTAACTCAGGGCTTCAGTTAACTGTCTGCTGCATATGAAAAGAATGTCTCAGTCCCCTCTGATGGCTTTCTAAGTTACCTAACCGGTCTGCCCAGAGTTTACAACTACTTGTGAATTATTTACGGTCCCCAACCGGGAAAGGAACGAAGCTTAAAGCATCTTAAAGATACAGAGCCTTTTCTAAAAATCTAAAACTTGACTCAACAGTCACCCTGAGGATCGACTCAAAACATGATGGCAGGTGTGGCAGCCCCATGGCACCTCGAGAGAAAGCCACCAATTCCTATGTCAACTTGAGAGGAAGCCTGACACTGCCTTGAAAGCTCGAGAGGAAAGCGGACTAGCATGACTCTGCAAGACACGAGAGCTGACTCCCCTGTGGAAACTTCAAAGGAACCCCGAGATCCATGTCAGTATTGACGAAGAACCCTGAGGTTCTGGCCTCAAATCCATATGAGGACCTCGGCCCTGGCTGCGACTGGAGAGGAATCCCAAGAGGCCCCTTGCAACTCCCATGGAGACTCAACTTCCCTAATGCAACAAGAGTGGCTCCTGAAGGTCCCCATCGTAACTCGATAGTAACACCATGCTTTGGGCAGCAACTTGAGAAAAACCAGGAAACTCTCCCCTCAAGTGAGATGAGGCCCTTTTATGCTACAGCGTCTCGAGAGAAATCCCTCCTTCCCTCTTGAGCCTTGAAAGTGTCCTTGACACCCTTGAGGCAACTCAAGAAGTTCCCCGACATATCTGTCTCCACTCGAGAGGAACACAGAGGGTCCCGCCACAACTCAAGAATAACTCCAGGGGTTGTGCCACCATTCCAAAAGGCCCCGATGTCCCAATCCACTACAGATACACCTGATTCCCCTGCACTGACTCGACGGTCACCTCAAGGATCGACTCACAACACGATGGCAGGTGTGACAGCCCTGTGGCACTTCGAGAGAAAGCCCCAGATCCTTATGTCATCTAGAAGGGAAGCCTGATACTGCTGTTACAGCTAGGGAGGAAAGCGGAGTCGCATGTCTCCACATGAGACGAGGCCTGACTCCTCTGTGGAACCTCCATAGGAGCCCCTAGATCCCTGTCAGCACTGGATAGAAACCCTGAGTTTGTAGCCTCATCTCCAGATGAGGACCTCGGACCCGGCAGCAACTGCAGAGGAATCCCGAGAGGGCCCTCGCAACTCGCATGGAAACTGGACTTTTCTGAGGCCACAGGAGCAGGTCCATGATTTCCCTGTCGTAACTCGAGAGGAACCCCAAGTTTCCTGCTGCAACCTGAGAAATATCAGTAGATTCTCCCCTCAACACGAGATGAGGCCCTTTTCCACTGCAGCGTCTCGAGAGAAATCCCACCTTCCCTCTTGCGCCTCGAAAGGTTCCTTGACACCCTTGATGCAACTCAAGAAGTTCCCCGACATACCCATCTCCACTCGAGAGGAAACCGAGTTTTCCACCATAATTCAAGAAGAGCCCCGTTTTCCCCTCCTCATCTCTAGATGAGGGTCCCTTTCCCTGCTTCATTGGGAAGGGAACCCCGGCATTCCCTTTGCACATCAGGAGGAGGCAGTCTCCACTTGATGCTCGAGAGGAACTCCAGGGGTTGTGCCACAATTCCGAAAGACCCCAATATCCCAGTCCACTCCAGATACACCTGATTCCCCTGCACTGACTCTACTGTCACCCCGAGTATCGACTCACAACACGATGGCCTGTGTGACAGCCCTGTGGCACCTCAAGAGAAAGCCACAGATCCCTATGTCAAGTCGACAGGAAGACTGACACTACTGTTACAGCTCGAGAGGTAATCGGACTTGCCTGTCTCCAAATGAGATAAGCCTGTGTGCCCTGTGGAAACTTCATAGGAACCCCGAGATCCATGTCAGCACTGGAGAGGAAACCTGAGATTGTGTCCTCAACTCCAGATGAGTTTCTTGTACCCAGCACCGACTGGAGAGGAATCCCAAGAGGCCCCTCGCAACTCGCATGGAGACTGGACTTTCCTAGGCCACACGAGCAGGTCCCTGAGGTCCCCGTCGTAACTCGAGAGGAACCCGTCTTTTCCTGCCACAACTCGAGAAAAACCAGGAGATTCTCCCCTCAACGCGAGATGAGGCCCTTTTCCGCTGCAGTGTCATGAGAGATATCCCACCTTCCCTCTTGAACCTCGAAAGTGTTGTTGACACCCTTGAGGCAACCCGAGAAGTTCCCAGACATACACGTCTCAACCTGAGAGGAACTACGTGGGTCCCCCCACAACTCAAGAAGAGTCCTGTTTTGCCGGGGGCCAGCATGAGGAATCCCGCCCGTGTTAAGGTCATGAGGAAGGAAGCCCGACAAAACGCAAAGGTGTGATCTGGCTTCAGGGGTTCCCCCTGTGTCTTCCTGAACATCTACCCCCCAAAACCAGCATCTGCCTGCTTTATTTTACTGTGCTTTCCACTCTTCTGACATTTTCTGGAAAAAGTTAACTCAGGGCTTCAGTTAACTGTCTGCTGCATATGAAAAGAATGTCTCAGTCCCCTCTGATGGCTTTCTAAGTTACCTAACCGGTCTGCCCAGAGTTTACAACTACTTGTGAATTATTTACGGTCCCCAACCGGGAAAGGAACGAAGCTTAAAGCATCTTAAAGATACAGAGCCTTTTCTAAAAATCTAAAACTTATACTGGTGATGGGTTTCACTGTTGAGTCAATGACTGCTGCCAGGCCTCCATATTCTTTATCTTTTAGGCACCTGGAGGATATTAATCAATGTAATTGGGATATCAAAAAAGGAATATAGTAGTTTGGATGTTAGCAACACTAGACTTTTGAGTTAATTACTTTTCTTTGTTATATATCACTGCACTCCTCTTTCGTGTTGTGTATTTGCTATGTAAGAATGTAACTTTATTTAGTTCTTTCTGAGAGTGGCACCAGACTTTGGGTAGAACAACACTATTAGGGCACATAAGTCTTCTGGTTGACAAACCCTTACCAGAAAAGGGCCGTAAATGTTAATTGGCCTTCTGGCCAGAAGATAATGTAAGTCACCTAAGACTTGTGTATATAACTATGTATGCAGAGAGAAAGCCTGGTCTCGATAAGAGTCATGGCTGCTGATGTGGCATAATTTTATATTATGCATTGATCTCTATGTACAGAAAAGGTATAAAAGGCCTCTCCGGATAATAGAGGATGGGCCAGTCACTGGACTGGTTTCCCCCGTGTCTTTTCTTACTGTATTTTCTGGCTGAATTCCCATCTGGGACATGGACGCTTGCCATGTCCACTTCCTTGCCCTGGCTTTTAAGATCCACTCGAGAGGGAGCCCAAGGTGGGACACCTCCTGCTATTTAAAATGACATCGGTGGTCTAACGTAGATGGTGCAAGTTCCTTGTCTTGGAACTTTATTGGTTTTCTACATAAACCAAGATATTCAGCCTGTTTTCTCCACTAATTTTCCTACTATAATATTTCTTCCTAATTTCTCATTATATTTCTAATAAATAAATAAATTTTTCCTCGCCATGCCATCCCCATTTAGAATTACATGGTTCCACCGGGGCTGGACCCCAGTAACGTTTTTCCCTTCTCAATTCGAGATGCGGGTCTGTTTCCTTGCTTCTTCAGGAAAGGAATCCCAGTGTTCTCGTCTTACCTCAAGAGGAGGCGCTCTCAACTTGAAAGTTGAAAGGAAGTGCAGGGGTCCTGTCACCAACCCAAGAGACCCCGATGTCCCAGTCCATTCCAGATACACCTGATTCCCCTGCACTGACTCGACTGTCACCCCGAGTATTGACTCACAACACGATGGCACGTGTGACAGCCCTGTGGCTCCTCCAGAGAATGACACAGATACCTATGTCAACTCGACAGGAAGACTGACACTATTGTTACAGCTCGAGAGGAAAGCGGACTTGCATGTCTCCACACGAGATGAGGCCAGACTCCTCTGTGGAAACTCCATAGGAACCCCGAGATCCATGTCAGCACTTGAGAGGAACGCTGAAGTTGCAGCCTCAGCTCCAGAGGAGGACATAGGACCTGGCACCGACTGGAGAGGAATCCTGAGAGGCCCCTCGCAACTCGCTTGGAGACTGGACTTTCCTGAGGCCACACAAGTGGGTCCATGAGGTCCTCATGGTAACTCGAGAGGAAACACAAATTTCATGCCGCAACTAGAGAAAAACCACGAGATTCTCCCCTCAACGTGAGATGAGGCCCTTTTCTGCTGCGGCATCTCAAGAGTAACCCCACTTTCCCTCTTGAGCCTCGAAAGGCTCGTTGACACCCTTGATGCACCTCAGGAAGTTCCCCGACATACCCATCTCCACTCGAGAGGAACACTGTAGGTCCCAACACAACTCAAGAAGAGCCCTGTTTTGCCACGGGCCAGCATGAGGAATCTCGCCCATGGGAAAAGTCATGAGGAAGGAAACCCGACAAAATGTATAGGCGTGATCTGTCTTCAGGGGTTCCCCCTAGTTGTTCCTGAACATCTACCCCCTAAAACCAGCGTCTGCCTGCTTTATTTTACTGTGCTTTCACTTTTCTGACATTCTCTGGAAAATGTTAACTCAGGGCTTCAGTTAACTGTCCGCTGCATATAAAAAGAATGTCTCGATACCTGTTGATGGCTTTCTAACTTACCTAATCAGTCTGCCCGGACTTTTCAACTACTTGTGAATTGTTTATGGCCCCCAACCGCGAGAGGCACGAAGCTTAAATCATCTTAAAGATACAGAGCCTTTTCTAAAAATCTAAAACTTATACTGGTGATGAGTTTCACTGTTGAATGAATCACTGCTGCCAGGTCTCCATATTCTTTATCTTTTAGGCACTTGAAGGATATTAATCAATGTAATTGGGATATAGAAAAAAGAATATAGTAGTTTGGATGTTAGCAACACTAGACTTTTGAGTTAATTACTTTTCTTTGTTGTATATCACTGCACTCCTTTTTCTTGTGTCTTTGCTATGTAAGAATGTAACTTTATTTAGTTCTTTCTGGGAGTGACACCAGACTTTGGGATGAATAACACTATTAGGGCACATAAGTCTTCTGGTTGACAAACCCTTATCTTATCAGAAAAGGGCCGTAAATGTTAATTGGCCTTCTGGCCAGAAGATGATGCAAATCACCTGAGACTTGTGTATACAACTAAGTATGCAGAGAAAGCCTGGTTTTGATAAGAATCAGGGCTGCTGATGTGGCATAATTTTATATTATACATTGATCTCTATGTACAAAAAAGGTATAAAAGGCCTTTCTGGACAATAGAGGATGGACCAGTCACTGGACTGGTTTCCCCCATGTTTTTTCTTACTCTATTTTCTGGCTGAATTCCCATCTGGGGCGTGGAGGGTGGCCATGTCTACTTACTTGCCCTGGATTTTAAGATCCACGCAAGATGGAGCCCAAGATGGGCACCCCCTGCTATACAAGAGGACGCCGGTGGTCTAACGTAGATGGTGCAAGTTCCTTGTCTTGGAAGTTAATTGGTTTTCCACATAAACCAAATTATTCAGCCTCTTATCTCCACTAATTTCCCTACTATACTATTTCTTCCTAATCTCTCATTATATTTGTAAATAAATAAGTTTTTCCTTGGCACGTCATCCCCACTTTGAATTACCCTGGATCCACTGGGCTGGACCCAGGCACCGTTTTTCCCTCCTCATCTCAAAATGAGTGTCCCTTTCCCAGCTTCATTGGGAAGGGAATCGCGGCGTTCCCATCGCACCTCAAGAGGAGTCGCTCTCAACTTGAAAGTTGAGAGGAACTCCAGGGGTCGTGCACCATTCCAAAAGACCCCGATATCCCAGTCCACTCCAGATAAACCTGATTCCCCTGCACTGCCTAGACTGTCTCCCTGAGTATCGACTCAAAACACGATGGCACGTGTGACAGCCCCTTGGCACCTCGAGAGAAAGCCACCGATCCCTATGTCTACTCGACAGGGAGCCTGACACTACTGCTACCGCTTGAGAGGAAAGAGGACTTGCAGTATCCACATAAGAAGAGGTGTAACTCCACTGTTGAAACTCCATAGGAATCCCGAGATCCATGTCAGCACTGGATAGGAAACCTGAGGTTATTGCCTCAGCTCCAGATGAGGACATTGGACCCGGCACCGAATGGAGAGGAATCCCGTGAGGCCCCTGCGAACTCAGAGGAGACGGGACTTTCCAGAAGCAACATGACCAGGTCCCTGAGGTCCCCATCGTAACTCGAGAGGAACCCCAATTTCCCTGCCGCAACTCGAGAAAAACCAGGAGATTCTCCCCTCAAAGTGACATGATGCCCTTTTCCGCTGTGGCATCTCGAGAGAAATCCCACCTTCCCTCTTGAGCCTCGAAAGAGTCTTTGACACCCTTGATGCTACTTAAAAATTTCCCCAAATACCTGTCTGCACTCGAGAGGAACACCGAAGGTCCCACCACAACTCAGGAGTTCAGTTCAGTTCATTTCAGTCGCTCAGTCGTGTCTGACTGTTTGTAACCCCATGAATTGCAACATGCCAGGCCTCCGTTTCCATCACCAACTTCCGTAGTTCACGCCGACTCACGTCCATCGAGTCAGTGATGCCATCCAGCCATCTCATCCTTGGTCGTCCCCTTCTCCTCCTGCCCCCAATCCCTCCCAGCATCAGAGTCTTTTCCAATGAGTCAACACTTCACATGAGGTGGCCAATGTACTGGAGTTTCAGCTTTAGCATCATCCCTTCCAAGGAAATCCCAGGGCTGATCTCCTGCAGAATGGACTTTTTGGATCTCCTTGCAGTCCAAGGGCCTCTCAAGAGTCTTACCCAACACCACAGTTCAAAAGCATCAATTCTTCGGCGCTGAGCCTTCTTCACAGTCCAACTCTCACATCCATACATGAATACTGGAAAAACCATAGCCTTGACTAGATGGACCTTAGTCGGCAAAGTAATGTCTCTGCTTTTGAATATGCTATCTAGGTTGGTCATAACTTTTCTTCCAAGGAGTAAGCGTCTTTTAATTTCATGGCTGCAGTCACCATCTGCAGTGATTTTGGAGCCCCCCAAAATA
>SJXP01003329.1:0-63239 GCA_006408505.1 Damaliscus lunatus | reverse complement strand
TGTCACGAACCTCATTCCATAGTTCATCAGGCACTCTATCTATCAGATCTAGGCCCTTAAATCTGTTTCTCACTTCTACTGTATAATCATAAAGGATTTGATTTAGGTCATACCTGAATGGTCTAGAGGTTTTCCCTGCTTTCTTCAATTTTAGTCTGAATTTGGCAACAAGGAGTTCATGATCTGAGTCACAGTCAGTTCCTGGTCTTGTTTTTGTTGACTGTAGAGAGCTTCTCGATCTTTGGCACCAAAGAATATAATCAATCTGATTTCAGTGTTGACCATCTGGTGATGTCCATGTGTAGAGTTTTCTCTTGTGTTGTTGGAAGAGGGTTTTTGCTATGACCAGTGCATTTTCTTGGTTAAACTCTATTAGCCTTTGCTCTGATTCATTCCTCATTCCAAAGCCAAGTTTGCCTGTTACTCCAGGTGTTTCTTGACTTCCTACTTTTGCATTCCAGTCCCCTATAATAACGAGGACATTTTTTGGGGGTGTTAATTCTACAAGGTCTTCATAGACTGTTCAACTTCGGCTTCTTCAGCATTACTGATTGGGGCATAGACTTGGATTACGCTGATATTGAATGGCTTGCCTTGGAAACGAACAGAGATCATTCTGTCGTTTTTGAGATTACATCCAAGTACTTCATTTCGGACTCTTTTGTTGATCATGAGGGCTACTCCATTTCTTTTGAGGGATTCCTGCTCACAGTAGTAGATATAATGGTCATCTGAGTTAAATTCACCTATTCCAGTCCATTTTAGTTTGCTGATTCCTAGAATGTCGACGTTCATCTTGCCATCTCTTGTTTGACCACTTCCAATTTGCCTTGATTCATGGACCTGACATTCCAGGTTCCTATGCAATATTGCTCTTTCCAGCATTGGACCTTTTTCTATCACCAGTCACATCCACAGCTGGGTATTGTTTTTGCTTTGGTTCCAGCCCTTCATTCTTTCTGGAGCTATTTCCCCACTGATCTCCAGTAGCATATTGGGCACCTACTGACCTGGGGAGTTCCTCTTTCAGTATCCTATCACTTTGCTTTTTCATACTGTTCATGGGGTTCTCAAGGCAAGAATACTGAAGTGGTTTGCCATTCCATTCTCCAGTGGACCACATTCTCTCAGACCTCTCCACCATGACCCGCCTGTCCTGGGTTGCCCTGCGGGCATGGCTTAGTTTCGTTGAGTTAGACAAGGCTGTGGTCCTAGTGTGATTAGATTGACTAGTTTTCTGTGAGTATGGTTTCAGTGTGTCTGCCCTCAGATGGCCTCTTGAAACACGTACCAACTTACTTGCGTTTCTCTTACCTTGGGCGTGGGGTATCTCTTCACGGCTGCTCCAGCAAAGCGCAGCCACTGCTCCTTTCCTTGGAAAAAGGGTATCTCCTCACTGCCACCCTTCCTGACCTTCAACGTGGGATAGCTCCTCTAGGCCCTCCTGTGGCAGGGCAGCCACCTCTCCTTGGATGTGGGTTGATCTTCCAGGAAACTGCCTCTGGTCTCAGGCACAGGGTTGCTCCTACTGGCCCCCGCCCGTGGCCTTGGGCATGGGGTGGCTCCTCCCGGCTGCTGCCCCTGGCCTTGGACATGGCGTAACTCCTCCTGGATACCAACCCTGGCTTCGCATGTGGGGTGGCTCCTCCAGACCATTGCCCCTGACCATGCATGAGGGGTGGCTCTTTCCGGTTGCAACGCTTGAAGAGCACCGGTTTTCCCTCCTCATCTTGAGATGAGAGTCCACTTCCCTGCTGCGTTGGGAAAGGAATCCCGGCATTCACGTCCTATCTCAAGAGGAGGCAGTCTCAACTTGAATCTCGAGAGGAACTCCAGGGGTCATGCCACCATACCAAAAGACCTGGATGTCCCAATGCACACCAGACACACCTGAATCTCCTGCACTGACTCGACGGTCACCCCGAGGATAGACTAAAAATACGAGGCAGGTGTGACAGCCCTGTGGCACCTCGAGAGAAAACCACCGATCCCTATGTCAACTCGAAAGGAAGCCTGACACTGTTTTTCCAGCTCGACAGGAAAGTGGACTTGCATGTCTGCACTGAACGAGGCCTGAATCCCCTGTGGAAACTCCAGAGAAACCCCAAGATCCATGTCAGCACTGGAGAGGAACACAGAGGTTCCAGCCTCAACTCCAGATGTGGACCTCGGCCCCAGAAGTGACTGGAGAGGAATCCCGAGAGGCCCCTCGCACCTCGCATGGAGACTGGACTTTCCTGAGGCAACACAAACGGGTCCCTGAGGTCCCCGTCATAACTCAAGAGGAACCCCAAGTTTGTTGCAGCAACTCGAGAAAAACCAAGAGATTTTCCCCTCAACGCGAGATGAGGCCCTTTTCCACTGCAGCGTCTCGAGAGAAATCCGACCTTCCCTCTTGAGCTTTCAAATGGTCATTGACACCCTTGAGGCAACTCAAGAAGTTTCCCCACATACCCATCTTCACTCCTGAGGTACACCGAGGTTACCACCACAACTCAAGAAGAGCCCCGGTTTCCCTCCTCATCTCGAGATGAGGGCCCATTTCCCTGCTGCGTCGGGAAAGGAATCCTAGCATTCCCGTCACATCTCAAGAGGAGGCAGTCTCAACTTGAACCTCAAGAGGAACTCCAGGGGTCCTGACACAAGTCCAACCGACCCCGATGTCCCAATCCACTCCAGATACACCTGACTCCCCTGCACTGACTCGATGGTCACCATGAGGATCGATTCAAAACACGATGGCAGGTGTGACAGCCCTGTGGCACCTCTTGAGAAAGCCACCGATCCCTATGTCAACTCGACAGGAAGCCTGACACTGCTTTGACAGCTCAAGAGGAAAGCGGACTTGCATGTCTGCACACGACACGAGGCCTGACTCCCCTGTGGAAACTCCAGAGGAATCCCGAATTCCGTGTCAGCACTGGAGAGGAACAGTGAGGTTCTGTCCTCAACTCCAGATGAGGACCTCGGTCCCGGCAGCGACTGGAGAGGAATCCCGAGAGACCCCTCACAACTCGCTTGAACACTGGATTTTCTTGAGGCAACATGAGTGGGTCACTGAGGTCCTCATCATAACTCGAGTGAAACCCCAAGTTTCCTGCTGCAATTCGAGAAAAAACAGGAGATTCTCCCCTGAACACGAGATGAGGCCCTTTTCTACTGCAGCATCTCAAGAGAAATCCTACCTTCCCCCTTGAGCATCGAAAGGGTCCTTGACACCCTTGAGGCAACTCAAGAAGTTCCCTGACATACCCGTTTCCACTCGAGTGGAACACCGAGGGTCCCCCCTCCCCAACTCAAGAAGAGCCCTGATTTTCTCTCATCTCAAGATGAGGGTCTGTTTCCGTGCTTCGTTAGGAAATTAATCCCGGCATTCCCGTCGCACCTCAAGAGGAAGCTGTCTCAACTTGACACTCGAGAGGAACTCCAGGGGTCGTGCCACCATTCCAAAAGACCCCAATTATTGGGAGCCAGCATGGGTGATCACACCCTGACAAGGTCAAGCAGAGAGACCTGACAGGACAAGGCGAGTTAGGTTTCAAGGGGGTCCTCTGCCTGAGCATATACCCCGAAACCAAAATCTGTCTGTTTACTGTCTGCTATACTATACTCTTCTGACATTACAGGGGGTATCCCCAACCACCTTTCTCTGGAAAAAGTTAACTTAGAGCTCCAACTCTCTCCTGCATTTTAAAGGAGTGTCTCAGCTCAAATCCCTCTGATGGATCGCTAACTTGCCTGACAAGTTCCCCCGGACTTTTACAACTTGTGATACAGCCCCCCAACCGCATTAGGTATGCAGCTTAAAGCATCTTAAAGATATAGAGCCTTTTCTAAAAAGCTAGAAATTATATTGGTGATGGTTTTCACTGTTGAGTCAATGACTGCTGCCAGGCCTCCATATTCTTTATCTTTTAGTCTCCTGAAGGATATTAATCAATGTAATTTGGATATAGAAAAAGGAATACAGTAGTTTTAATATTAGCAACACTAGTCTTTTGAGTTAATGAATTTTCTCTTTGTTATAAATCACTGTACTCTTTTTTCCTGGTTATACATTGTTCTGTCCTTGCTATGTAAGAATGTAACTTTATTTAGTGCTTTCTGAGAGTGGCACCAGAATTTGGGAAGAACAACACTATTACGGCAAATAAGTTTTCTGGTTGACAGACCCTTATCAGAAAAGGGCCATAAATTTTAATTGGGCTTCTGGCCAGTAGATGATATAAATCACCTAAAACTTGTGTATACAGCTGGGTATGCAGAGAGAAATCCTGGTCTCGATAACAGTCAGGGCTGCTGACGCTGTATAATTTTGTATTATCCATTGATCTCTGTGTACAGCCAAAATTATGAAGAGCCTTTCTGGACAATAAAAGATGGGCCAGTCACTGGAAAGACTGGTTTCTCTCGTGTTGACTCTCTCTCTCTCTTTCTCCCTCTCCCTCCCTCTCCTTTTCCAGCTGAATTACCATCTGGGGTGTGGAGGCTCACCATGTCTACTTACTTAGCCTGGCTTCTAAGACCCACGCAAGAGGGAGCCCAAGGCAGGGCACACTCTGTTATTCAAGTAGGCACTGGTGGCTTACGTAGATGGTGCAAACCTCTTGTCTCAGGGTTTTATTAGTTCTCCACATTACCCAAGTTATTCAACCTCTTTTCTCCATTAATTTTCCTACTATACTCTTCTATCCTAATCTTTATATTTTTAATTAAATAATTTTTCCTATGACACCAAGTCCGTCTCCCCTTCGAATTCCCTGGATCCACCGGGGCTGGACCCCGGCAAGTGGCACCCGGAACAGGCTATTCGAAGGTAGGTCTCAGAAGTCCTCAGTAATTCGGGACGAATAGGACACCACTCAGGTTCCTAGGACACCCCTGCATAAGATACGTATGGTTAGAAGGAGTGGGAAGTGTTTAAGGATTGAAACAAACCGATGGGTTGAAAGAAACCCCCCTTTAGTGAAGGGTAGACAGGTTGAAAGAAACTCCCCTTGGCAAGGGTAGAAGCCTTGACAAGGCAGACTTTCTACGGGTTGAAGGAAACCTCCTTTTGCAAGAATATAAACCTTGACAAGGCAGTCTTTTATGGGTTGAAAAGAAAACCCCCTTTGGCTAAGGTAAAACCCTTGATAAGGCAGACATTTCGATAAATCTTAATTTTCTGACACGGGTAACAATGAGTTAAAAGACCGACAACTCTTTATAGAACTAATTTTGCAACTGTTAAACAGAGAAATTAAAGTTAAGAAAGCTAGCGTCCAATTCTTTTTTAAATTTGTATAAGAGCAATGTCCTTGGTTTCCAGAAAATGGCACTGTTAATTTAGATACTTGGGTGAAGCTAGCAAAACAGCTAAAAACTTGTTATACTTTGCATGGGCTTGTAAATGCTTTTGCTCTGTGGAATATGATTAGAAATGTTCTGGACCCCTGTCATGAGGCTGTTAGATAGCAAAAGGAGAGGCCATAGCTGTGGATGGTAGTGGGTCTCCACCTTCTACTCAGATCATATTTTCTGCAATTGATGAAGAAAAGGAGGGATACTGTGCTCTACCTCTCGAATAAGGAGAGGGTTTACAAGACGCTGTGGCCAGGCGCCATGGCGAGCCCCCTCCCCCTCTATGCAAACCTTTAAAAATTTATCCAACACTTTCTGATTTAAGGAGACAACCCCACCTCTGCTTGTGCCTCCCCAGGGCTTAAGAAGTCACCACTTTGCATCCAAAGCCTCCCAGAACTTTGCTTAAGGTTGAAAAAGATAGGGAAACATTTTTAAACAAAGGAGCTTTTAAAACAGAGCCTGGTCCTTGCATAAAACCCCCTCGGGGCGGGGGGGTTCACCCAAGCAAAAAAAAAAAGAAAGAAAAATAATCATAATAAAAAAGGATTCTACAAATAAAAAATGTTTCTCTTGTGGCCAAATATAACATTATTGCTGGCAATGTCCTGCTAAACGGAGACAACAAGCCATACCAATCAATCCCAGATAGCTTAGGACTGGACCTCAGCTCTGCTACCACAACAATATTAACCACTGACGTGCCAGTTACTCCGATTCCAATGGAAGTGGCTGACCCCCTGTCTGAGGGCATTGTAGGACTTGTGCTAGGGCATAGCTTGCTTTCTATTCAAGGAAGTTTGGTGGTGTCTGGTGTAGTAGATTCTGATTATACTGAAAAAAATAAAGTTTTGGTCTTGCCATCTACTAAAACTGTGCAAATTAATAAAGATTAAAAAATAACACAGCTTTTGCTTTTACCTTATTAGACAAGAAAAAACTTGACTTCTCAAGCTAGGGGCCCCAGAAGATTTGGATCTAGTGATCTAGCTTTTTGGGTGCAGGGAATTACATCTTCTAGGCCTTTAAAAGATCTTTTAATTCAAGGATATAAAATGTCAGGGTAGTTAGACATTAAAACAGACATTTCTTCCATTGCTGGTAAAGACTGGTCCAGCTCCTGGTCAACACACACTATTGAAAATGAGTTGGTGGGATTAGAGAAAGTGATATGTGGGTTGGGAATGCTGCAGAGGAAAAGGTAAGGGAGAGTTTAAAACCTTGGCGAGTAGTGAGTTCCCCGTTGCTGGAGGTATTCAAGCAAAGATTAGATGGTTGCTTGTCATCTAAAAAACTATAGACCAGATTTGGATTATGGAAGGATAACTGGAGAAGCCTGTAAAGATATTGTGCAACACCTCTTTATTTGCTTCTCATAGTTAGGTCTGCCAAAAGTTTTGAAAACTGATAATGTCCCTTTGAAGCTGCAGAGAGATTGTTTCCTAACTTTAAATGATTTCCAAAAATTATTAGGGGATATTAATTGGACACGCCCACATTTAAAACTGACTACTGCAGATTTATAGCCTTTTGTTTGATTGCTTAAAACACAATCCTAATCCCAGTTCTAAGAGAAAGTTGACTAATGAGACTTCCCTTTGAAGCTGCAGAGAGATTGTTTCCTAACTTTAAATGATTTCCAAAAATTATTAGGGGATATTAATTGGACACGCCCACATTTAAAACTGACTACTGCAGATTTATAGCCTTTTGTTTGATTGCTTAAAACACAATCCTAATCCCAGTTCTAAGAGAAAGTTGACTAGTGAGACAGTGTTGGCTCTTGTTAAAGTGGATGAGGCTTTAAATGATCAGTTAATTAGGATTAATATTACCAAAAGATGAGATTAAGTTATTCTTGCCAGAAAACATACACCTACGGGATGCTTGTGACAAGAAGGCCCATTGGTTCCATCTACCTGTGACCCCAAGAAAAATACTTTCATCTTATCCCAGCTTGGTGGCACAATTAATTTTAAAAGGCAGAAAAATATGTGGAACTTTTTAGAAAAGAAGTAGCAAATATATTAATTCCATTCAAGGAGGATCAATTGCAAGTCTTTTACAAAATAGTGATGATTGTCAAGTTGCCCTGATAGACTTCAGGGGTCAAATTTTGTTTCATTTGCCCTCAAGCCCCCATAGTAGTTAAACAGGCAAAAATATTAAATTGGCAGTTTGAGGATACCTCTGAAACTTTCCTAACTCTATGTAGTTCCTTCGCTCCCCTTTACCCTATGGGGAAGGGACGTGCTGTCTCAAATAGGAGTTGCTCGGAAAAGGGATTTCTCAATTTCTTAGTTATCAATAGGTGGTACAGTTAACAATACTTCATATATTGTTATAAATACATAATATAAATATATTTGCCTAATTTCAGTTTGCCTAAATAGGTATGGGTATAAATAAAATATAATAAAGATATATCTAATTTTATTTATAAATCTATACTTAATTCATATATAAATTAATATGTATACTATATATATTAAACATATACTGTATAATTATATTATATATATAATATATATATTGCGGTAATATATGTACATGGGTGATATTGATTGATATAGATTGGTGTGCTGTGATAACATATATATACTGTATAATTATATTGTGTGTGTGTGACATATATTATTACAGTGCATTGTTTTGTGTTGGTTGGTATTAGTTGTGTGCATGTTGTATTACTGCAATATATATTAATTAATATGCTAATTATAAAGATTAATTCAAGTATATTGATTTATATATATTATATGTCAATAAGTTTATACTTATGGCCATATATAAATACATATAGTTCCCCCCATCAGAAAATTTAAATGCTGATTCGTATGGAAGAACAAAATGTAAAGCCGTTGGTAAAGTGGAAGGATCTCCTCTACAGACAATAGAAAGGTCCCGACCCATTATTAACTGGCAGTCGAGGATGTGCTTGTATTTTTTCCACAGGATGCAGATTCACCAATTTGGATCCCGGACAGGCTGATTTGTCATGTCGCAGTCCCCCAAGCACCTGGTTCCTCCACTGCCGTGACCACAAAAAACAAAAAGGGAACTGCTCTGCCACTGCCACCACATGAAACAGCCATGCGCTGGGAGCTGCGGGTGGGGCCAGACACACTGATGGGACGGAGTGCGCTGTGCCCGCCAGCAGGAGAGGCAAGATAAACATCGAGATCCCGGCTGTCTGACAGAGCTGCTGCAGCGCGAACTCTGACCAGAAAATAATTCAACTTATTCTGTTCTGGCTTGTCTACCCTCTCCTATGTTTTTCTTTTCACCAGTGATTCTAGAAAACTTAATGTACAAATGGACCTAATGTAGTGTCTTGTGAACAATGTATGCTTTCATTTTGCTTAACTCCTCAATATAATGTTTGTTCTTTTGTGGTGTTAAAACGTCCACCCTATCATATGGTGCCTGTAACTGTAACTACTTATTGATATGATAATTATGGTCTTCCTGTGTTAAAACAAAAAGATTTAATGCGATCAAGACAATTTGTGGGCTTAGTAATCTTAGGGAATTCAGCTTTAATAACAACAATAACTACTGTTACTGCTACTGCTACTGTTACTATAACTGTTACTGTTACAGTGGCGGCAATATCTTTGACTCAACAAGTGCATACTGCCCAATATGTTGAAAAATCATATTTTAGGGGTTTGAAACAGCTCAGATATTGGTTTAGATTTAGGGAAACTTCATAATCAGATACAGACCATGGAACACTGCTGATTGGATTTCACTGCCACAGGTGTAGCTAATGACTTTTTCGACACGGTCTCTAACTTTATTTTGGGGAGGAACATTCTGTCTACTATTTTTGGCTATGCCATAGTGGGTGCTCTCCTTTTGCTTCTTATAATCATTTTTCCTTGTATTGTCAGTATTCTTCGACAGAACATTCAGAAGCTCACAACTGAACTACGTCTGGCTGTCTTAAGAAATGAAAAAGGGAGAGATGCCAGGAGCCAGCATGGGAGATCCCACCCAGGACAAGGTCATGTGTAGAGACCTGACGGGGCAAGGTGAGTCAGGTCTCAAGGGGTCCTCTGCCTGAGCACCTACCCCCAAACCAAAATCTGTCTGTTTACTGTCTGCTATATTATTCTCTTCTGACATTACAGGGGGTATCCCCAACCAGCTTTCTCTGGAAAAAGTTAACTTAGAGTTGCAACTGGTCTCCTGCATATGAAAGGAGTGTCTCAGCTCAAATCACTCTGATGGCTCTCTACCATGCCTGACAGGTTCCCCCAGACTTTTACAACTTGTGATTTTTTTACAGCCCCCCAACCGCGAGAGGCATGCAGCTTAAAGCATCTCAAAGATATAGAGCCTTTTCTAAAAAGCTAGAAATTATATTGGTGATGGGTTCCACAGTTGAGTCTATGACTGCTGCCAGGCCTCCCTATTCTTTATCTTTTAGGCACCTGAAGCATATTAATCAATGTAATTTGGATATAGAAAAAGGAATACAGTAGTTTTAATGTTAGCAGCACTAGACTATTGAGTTAATGAATTTTCTCTTTGATATAAATCACTATACTGCACTTTCCTTGTTATAAATTGTTCTGTCCTTGCTGTGTAAGAATGCAACTTTATTTAGTGTTTTCTGAGAGTGGCACCAGACTTTGGGAAGAACAACACTATCACGGCAAATAAGTTTTCTGGTTGACAGACCCTTATCAGAAAAGGGCCATAAAATGTTACTTGGGCTTCTGGCCAGAAGATGATGTTGATCACCTAAGACTTGTGTATACAGCTAGGTATGCAGAGAAAAAGCCTGGTCTTGATAAGAGTGAGGGCTGCTGATGTTGCATAATTTTGAATTATCCATTGATCTCTATGTACAACCAAAAGGATCAAAAGCCTTTCTGGACAATAAAAGATGGGCCAGTCACTGGAAAGACTGGTATCCCTGATGTTGACTCTCTCTCTCTCTTTCTTTCTCCCTCTCTCTCCCTCTCCTTTTCAGGCTGAATTTCCATCAGGGGCATGGAGGCTCACCATGTCTACTTACATGCCTTGGCTACTAAGACACACGTGACAGGGAGCCCAATGCAGGACACCCTCAACTATTCAAGTGGGTGCCAGTGGCCTACGTAGATGGTGCAAACCTCTTGTCTAGGAGTTTTATTAGCTCTCCGCATAACCCAAGGTATTAAGCCTCTTTTCTCCAATATTTACCTACTATACTAATCTATCTCAATCTTTATATTTCTAATTAATAATTTTTTTTCTAAAAAGCCAACTCAGTCTCCCCTTCAAATTCCCTGGATAAACGGGGGCTGGACCCTGGCACCCAATGTCCCAACCCACTCCAGATGCACCTGACTCCCCTGCACTGACTCAACGGTCACCCCGAGGATTAACACAAAACACGATGGCAGATGTGACAGCCCTGTGGCACCTCGACAGAAAGTGAACAACCCCTATGTCAACTCGACAGGAAGCCTGACGCTGCTTTGACAGCTCGAGAGGAAAGCGGACTTGCATGTCTCCACACTAGACGAGGACTGACTCCCCTGTGGAAACTCAAGAGGAACCCTGAGATCCATTTCAGCACTGGAGAGGAAACCTGAAGTTCTGGCTTCAACTACAGATGAGGACCTCGGCCACGGCATTGACTGGAGAGGAATCCTGAGAGGCCCCTCGCAATTCACATGGAGACTGGACTTTCCTGAGGCAACACGAGCAGGTCCCTGAGGTCCCCATCGGAGCTCGAGAGGAACCCCAAGTTTCCTGCCGTAACTCGAGAAAAACTAGGAGATTCTCTCCTCAAAGCGAGATGAGACCCTTTTTGGCTGTGGCATCTTGAGAGAAATCCCACCTTCCCTCTTGAGCCTTGACAGAGTCCTTAACACCCTAGAGGCAACTCAAGAAGTTCCCCAACATACCCGTCTCCACTCGAGAGGAACACCGAGGGTCAAGACACAACTCAAGAGGGGCCCCAGTTTTCCCTCCTCATCCCGAGATGAGGGTCCATTCCCTGCTTCGTTAGGAAAGAAATCCGGCGTTCCTGTCGCACCTCAAGAGGAGGCAGTCTTAACTTGACACTCGACAGGAACTCCAGGGGTCGTGCCACTATTCCAAAATACCCTGATGTTCCAATTCACTCCAATTACACTTGACTCCCATGCACAGACTCGACGGTCCCCCAGTGGATCGAGTCAAAACATGATGGCAAATGTGACAGCCCTGTGGCCCCTCGAGAGAAAGCCATAGATCCCTATGTCAAAAGGACAGGAAGCCTGATACTGCTTAGACAGCTCAAGAGGAAAGCTGACTTGCATGTCTCCAAAAGAGACAAGGCCTGACTCCCCTGTGGAAACTCTAGAGTAATCCCGAGATCCATGTCAGCACTGGAGAGGAACCCTGACTTTCCAGCCTCAACCCCAGAGAGGACTGCGGCCCTGGCAGCTATGCAGAGGAATACTGAGAGGCCCCTTGCACCTCGCATGGAGAATGGACTTTCCTGAAGCAACACGAGCGGGTCCTAAGGTCCCCATCATAACTCAAGTGGAACCCTAAGTTTCTTGCCCCACCTCGAGAAATGCCAGGTGATTCTCCCCTCAAAGCGAGATGAGGCCCTTTTCCACTGTGGTGTCTGAAGAGAAATCCCATCTTCCCTGTTTAGCTTCAAAAGGGTCCCTGACATCCTTGAGGCAACTCAAGATGCTCCACGACATAGCCATCTCCAATCGAGAGGAAACCCGAGGGTCCCGCCACAACTCAAAAAGAGCCCCGATTTTCCCTCCTCATCTCGACATGAGGGTCCATTTCCCTGCTTCTTCAGGAAGGGAATCCCGGCGTTCCCATTGCACCTCAAGAGGAGGTGGTCTCAACTTGACACTCGAGAGGAACTCCAGGGGTCGTGTCACCATTCCAAAAGACTCCGATGTCCAAATCCACTCCAGATACACCTGACTCCCCTACACTGACTCGACCGTCAAAACGAGGATCGACTCAAAACATGATGGCAGGTGTGACAGCCATGTGGCACCTCGAGAGAAAGCCACCGATCCCTATGTCAACACGACAGGAAGACTGATACTGCTTTTCCAGCTCGAGAGGAGACCGGACTTGCATGTGTCCACATCAGACGAGGCTTGACTCCCATGTCGAATTCCAGAGGAAACCCGAGATCCATGTCAGCACTGGAGAGGAACCCTGAGGTTCCAGCCTCAAATCCAGATGAGGCCCTCGGCCCTGGTAGTGACTGGAGAGGAATCCCGAGAAGCCCTTCCAACTCCCACAGAGACTGGAATTTCCTGAGGCCAAATGAGCGGGTCCCTAAGGGCCCCGACGTAACTCGAGTGGAACCCCAAGTTTCTTGCCGCAACTTGAGAAAAACCAGGAGATTCTCCCCTCAACGCAAGATGAGGCCCTTTTCCGCTGCGACGTCTCGAGAGAGATCCCACCTTCCCTCTTGAGCCTAGAAAGGGTCCTGACACCCTTGAGGCAACTCAAGAAGTTCCCCCACATACCCGTCTCCACTTGAGAGGACACCGAGGGTCCTGCCACAACTCAAGAAGAGCCCAGGTTTTCCCTCCTCATCTCGACATGACGGTCCATTTCCCTGCTTCGTTGGGAAGAGAATCCCAGCTTCACCCTCGCACCTCAATATGAGGCCGTTTCAGCTTGACAGTCTAGAGGAAATCTAGGTGCCGTGCCACCATGCCAAAAGATCCCGATGTCCCAGCCCACTTCAGATACACCTGACTCCCCTGCACTGACTCGACAGTCACCCACAGGATCGACTCAAAACACGATGGCGTTGTGACAGCCATGTGGCACCTCGAGAGAAAGACACTGATCCCTATGTCAACTCAAAAGGAAGTCTGACTCTGCTTGTCCAGCTCGAGAGGAAAGTATACTTGCAAGTATGCTCACGAGACAAGGTCTGATTCCCCTGTGTAAACTCCAGAGTTACCCTGAGATGATGTCAGCATTGGAGAGGAGATCTGAGGTTCCGGCCTCATCTCCAGATGAGGACCTCGGCCCCGGCAGTAAATAGAGTGGAATCACTAGAGGCCCCTCGCAACTCGCATGGAGACTGGACTTTCCTGAGGCAACATGAGCGGGTCCCTGAGGTTGCGGTCGTAACTTGGGAGAAACTCCAGGTTTCCTTCTGCAACTGGAGAAAAACCAGGAGATTCTCCGCTCAACGTGAGATGAGGCCCTTTTCCATTGCGGCTTGTCGAGAGAAATCCCACCTTCCCTCTTGAGCCTCAAAGGGTCCTTGACACCCTTGTGGCAACTCAAGAGGTTCCCCGACATACCCGTCTCCACTCGAGAAGAACACCGTGGGTCCCACCACAACTCAAGAAAAGCCCCGGTTTTCCCTCCTTACCTCGAGATGAGGGTCCATTTCCCTGCTTCATCACAACAAGAATCCCAGCATTCCCGTCGTACCTCAAGAGGAGGCGGTCTCCACTTGATACTCGAGAGGAACTCAGGGGTCGTGCCACCATTCCAAAGATCCCAATGTCCCAGCCCACTCCAGATACACCTCACTCTCCTGCACTGACTCGACAATCACCTTGAGGATCGACTCAAAACACGATGGCAGGTGTGATAGCCCTGTGGCACCTTGAGAAAAAGCCACCGATCCCTATGTCAACACGACAGGAAGTCTGACACTGCTTTTCCAGTTCGAGAGGAAAGAGGACTTACATGTCTGCCCACGAAAGGAGGACTGACTCCCATGTGGAAACTCCAGAGGAATACCGAGATCCATGCCAGCACTGGAGAAGAAACCTGAGGTTCCGGCCTCAACTCCAGATGAGGACCTCGGCCCCGGCAATGACTGCAGAGGAATCCCAAAAGGCCCCTCTAACTCGCAGGGATACTGGACATTCTGAGGCCACACAAGCTGGTCTCTGAGTTCCCGCTCGTAACTCGTGTGGAACTCCAAGTTTCCTGCTGCAACTCGAGAAAAACCAGGAGATTCTCCCCTCAAAGCAGATGAGGCCCTTTTCCACTGTGGCTTCTCGAGAGAAATTCCACCTTCCCACTTGAGCCTCGAAATGGTCCTTGACACCCTTGAGGCAACTCAAGAAGCTCCCCCACATATACGTCTCCATTCGAGAGGGACACTGAGTGTCCCGCCAGAACTCAAGAAGAGCCTCGGTTTTCCCTGCTCATCTTGAGATGAGGGTCCATTTCCCTGATTCGTTGGGAAAGGAATCCCAGTTTTGCCCTCGCACCTCAAGATGAGGCGATATCAACATGACAGTCCAGAGGAACTCCAGTGGTCATGGCAACATTCCAAAAGATCCCGATGTCCCTGCCTACTCCAGAAACACCTGACTCCCCTGCCCTGACTCGACTGTCACCCCGAGAATCGAATCAAAACACGATGCCAGGTGTGACAGCCTTGTGGCACCTAGAGAAAGCCACCGATCCCTATGTCAACGCGACAGGAAGCCTGACAATGCTTTTCCAGATCAAGAGGAAAGCGTACTTACATGTCTCCAAAAAAGACAAGGCCTGACTCCCCTGTGGAAACTCCAGAGGAACCCCAAGATCCATGTCAGTACTGGAGAGGAACCCTGATGTTCCGACCTCAACTCCGGATGAGGAGAGTGGCACAGGCATCGACTGGAGAGGAATCCCGAGAGGCCCCTCCCAACTCTCATGAAGACTGGAATTTCCTGAGGCAACAAGAGCGGGTCCCTGAGGTCCCCATCGTAACGTGTGGAATGCCAAGTTTCCTGCCGCAACTCGAGAAAAAGCAGGAGATTCTCCCCTCAACACGAGATGAGGCCCTTTTCCACTGTGGCATCTCGAGAGAAATCCCACCTTCCTTCTTGATCCTCGAAAGGGTCCTTGACACCCTTGAGGCAACTCAAGAAGTTCCCCAATATACCCGTCTCCACTCGAGAGGAACACTGAGGGTCCCACCACAACTCAAGAAGAGCCCGGTTTTCCCTCCTCATCTCGACATGAGGGTCCATTTCCCTGCTTCATCGGGAAAGGAATCCCTGCTTTCCCGTCGCATCTCAAGTGGAGGCAGTCTCAAGTTGACATTCGACAGGAACTCCAGGGGTTTTTCCACCATTCTAAAAGACCCCGGTGTCCCAATCCACTCCAGATACACCTGACTCCCCTGCACTGACTCGATGGTCACCCCGAGGATCGACTCAAAACACGATGGCTAGTGTGACAGCCCTGTTGGACCTCGAGAGAAAGTCACTGATACCTATATCAACTCGACAGGAAGCCTGACACTGCTTTTCCAACTCGAGAGGTAAGCGAACTTGCATGTCTCCACACGAGACGAGGCCTGACTCCCCTGTGGAAACTCCAGAGGAATCCCAAGATCCATGTCAGCACTGAAGAGGATTCCGAGGTTCCGGCCACAACTCCAGTGATGATGGCGGCGCCGGCAGCGACTGCAGAGGAATCCCAAGAGGCCCCTTGCAGCTCGCATGGTGCCTGGACTTTCCTGAGGCCACATGAGTGGGTCACTGAGGTCCCAGTTGTAACTCGAGTGGAACCCCAAGGTTCCTGCCGCAACATGAGAAAAACCAGGAGACTCTCCCCTCAACGCGAGACGAGGCCCTTTTCCGCTGCGGCATCACAAGAGAAATGCCACATTCCCTCTTCAGCTTCGAAAGGGTACTTGACACCCTTGAGACAACTCAAGAATTTCCCCGACATACACGTCTCCACTCGAGAGGAACACTGAGGTCCCGCCACAATGCAAGAGGAGCCCCGTTGTCCCCTCCTCATCTTGAGATGAGGGTCCAATTCTCTGCTTCGTCGGGAAAGAATTCCCAGCATTCCTGTCACACCTAAAGAGGAGGTGGTCTCAACTTGACACTCGAGGGGAACTCCAGGGGTCGTGCCACCATTCAAAAAGATCCCAATGTACCAGCCCACTCTAGATACACTTGATTCCCCTCCACTGACACGAGGGTTGCCCAGAGGATCAACTCAAAACACCATGGCAGTTGTGACAGCCCTGTGGCACCTCGATTCAAAGCCACCGATCCCTATGTCAACTTGACAGGAATCCTGACTCTGCTGTTCCAGCTCGAGAGGAAAGCGCGCTTGCATGTCTGCAAACGAGACGAGGCCCAACTCTCCTGTGGAAACTCCAGAGGAATCCCGAGATCCATGTCAGCACTGGAGAGGAAACCTGAGGTTCCAGCCTCAACTCCAGAGGAGGACCTTTGCCCTGATAGTGACTGGAGAGGAATCCTGAGAGGCCCCTCGCTAGTCGCAAGGAGACCAAACTTTCCTGAGGCAACACGAACGGGCCCCTGAGGTCCCTGAAGTAACTCGAGAGGAACCCCAAGTTTCCTGCTGCAACTCGAGAAAAACCAGGAGATTCTCCCCTCAACACCAGATAAGGCCCGTTCCCGCTGTGTGTCTCGAGAGGAACCACAGCTTCCCTCTTGAGCCTCGAAAGGGTCCTTGCCACCCTTGATGCAACTCAGGAATTTCCCCAACATACCCATCTCCACTCAAGAGGAACACCGAGGGTGCCGCCACAACTCAAGAAGAGACCCGTTTTTTTCTCCTCATCTCGATATGAGTTCCATTTCCCTACTTCATCGGGAAAGGAATCCAGGCATTCCCGACACACCTCAAGAGGAGGTGGTCTCCACTTGAAAGTCGAGAGGAACTCCAGGGATCGTGTCACCATTCCAAAAGACCCTGATGTCCCAACTCACTCCAGATACACCTGAATCCCTGGCATGACTCGACTGTCACCTCGAGTATCAACTCACAACACGATGGCATGTGTGACAGCTCTGGGAAAGGAATCCTGGGCTTCCCATTGCACCTCAAGAGGAGGCGGTCTCAAGTTGAAAGTCGAGAGGAACTCCAGGGGTCGTGTCACCATTCCAAAGCACTGGATGTCCCAGTCTACTCCAGACACAACTGATTCCCCTGCACTGACTCGATTGTCACCCTGCGGATTGACTCACAACCGGATGACACGTGTGACAGCCCTGTGGCACCTCGAGAGAAAGCCGCAATTCCTATGTCAACTCGACAGGAAGCCTGACACTACTGTTATAGTTCGGGAAGAAAGCGGACTTACATGTCTCCACATGAGACGAGGCCTGCCTCCCCTGTGGAAACTACATAGGAACCCAGAGATCCATGTCAGCACTGGAGAGGAAACCTGAGGTTGTGGCCTTAGCTCCAGATGAGTTCCTAGGACCTGGCACCAACTGGAGAGAAATCCTGAGAGGCCCCTCACAACTCGAATGGGGACTGGACGTTCCTGAGGCCACATGAGTGGGTCCCTGAATTCCCGTCATAACTTGAGACGAATGCCAGGTTTTCTGCCGTAACATGGGAAAAACCAGGAGATTCTCCCCTCAACACGAGATGAGGCTCTTTTCCACTGCGGCATCTCGAGAGAAATCCCATCTTCCCTCTTGAGCCTCGAAAGTGTCCTTGACACGCTTGGTGCAACTCAAGAAGTTCCCGACTAACCTGTCTCAACACGAGAGAAACACCAAAGTTCCCTCCACGACTCAAGAGAGCCCCGTTTTTCCCTCATCTCGAGATGAGGGTCCATTTCCCTGCTTTGTCGGGAGAGGAATTCCCGCGTTCCCTTCAAACCTCAAGGGATGGCAGTCTCAACTTGAAAGTTGAGAGGAACTCCAGTGATCGTGCCACATTTCCAAAAGACCCCGATATCCCAGTTCACTCCAGATACACCTGATTCTGCCACACTGACTTGTCTGTCACCCCGAGTATCGACTCACAACACGATGGCAAGTGAGACAGCCCTGTGGCACCTGGAGAGAAATCCACAGATCCTTATGTCAACTCAACAGGAAGCCTGACACTACTGTTACAGCTCGGGAGGAAAGTGGACATGCATGTCTCCACATGAGACGACGCGTGACTCCCCTGTGGAACCTCCAAAGAAACCCCGATATCCATGTCAGCACGGGAGAGGAACACTGAGGTTCCAGCCTCAGCTCCAGATGAGTACCTAGGACTCAGCACTGACTGGAGAGGTATCCCAGGAGGTCCCTCACAACTCGCATGGAGACTGGACTTTCCTGAGGCCACATGAGCAGGTCCCTGAGATGCCCGTCGTAAATTGAGAGGAACCTCAAGTTTCCTGTGGCAAGTCGCAAAAAAAAAAAAGGAGATTGTCACCTTAATGCGAGATGAGGCCTTTTTCTGCTGTGGCATCTCGAGAGAAATCCTACCTTGCCTCTTGAACCTGAAAGGGTCCTTGACACCCTTGATGCAACTCAACAAGTTCCCCGACATACCTGTCTCCACTTGACAGGAAAACCAAGGGTCCTGCCACAACTCAGGAAGAGCCACGTTTTCCCCTCTTCATCTCTAGATGAGGGTCCATTTTCTGCTTCATCGGGTAAGCTATCCCTTCGTTCCTGTCGCACCTCAAGGGGAGGCAGTCTCAAATTGAAAGTCGAGGGGAACTCCGTGGACGTGCCACCATTTCAAAAGACCCTGGTGTCCCAATCCTCTCCAGATACACCTGATTCCTATGCATGGACTCGACTGTCACCCCGAGTATTGACTCAAAACATGATGACATGTATGACAAACCTGTGGCATCTTGAGAGAAAGCCACAGATCCCTATGTCAACTCCACAGGAAGCCTGACACTACTGTTACAGCTCAAGAGAAAAGTGGACTTGCATGTCTCCACATGAGGCAGGGCCTGATTCCTGTGTTGAAACTCCATAGGAACCCAGAGATCCATGTCAGCACTGGAGAGGAACTATGAGGTTCCTTCCTCAGCTCCAGATGAGGACCGAGGACATGGCACCAACTAGATAGGAATCTTGAGAGGCCCCTCACAACTCGCCTGAAGACTGGACTTTCCTGAGGCAACATGAGCAGGTTCCTTAAGACCCCGTCTTAAGGTTCCTGTAGAGGAACCCCAAGTTTCCTGCCGCAACTCGAGAAAAAGCAGGAGATTCTCCCCTCAACGCGAGATGAGGACTTTTCCACTTTGCCATCTCGAGAAAAATCCCACCTTCCCTCTTGAGCCTCGAAAGTGTCCTTGACACCCTTGAGGCAACTCAAGAAGTTCCCTGACATACCCGTCTCCATTCGAGAGGAACACCAAGGGTCCCGCCACAACTCAAGAAGAGCCCTGTTTATCCCTCCTCATCTCGAGATGAGGGTCTGTTTCACTGCTTCGTTGGAAAAGGAATCCTGGAGTTCCCGTCGCACCTCAAGAGAAGGCAGTCTCAACTTGAAAGTCGAGAGGAACTCCAGGGGTCGTGCAACCATTCCAAAAGACCCCGATGTCCCAATCCACTCCATATACACCTGATTCCCCTGCACTGACTCGACTGTCAGCCCGAGTATTGACTCACAACACGATGGCACTTGTGACAGCTTGCTGGGAGCCAGCGTGAGTCATCCCGCCCATGGCAAAGGTCTTGAGGAAAGAAGCCTGCCATACGCAAAGGCGTGATCTGGCTCCAGGGGTTACCCTTTGATTTTCCTGAGCATCTCCCCCCCAAATATAGTGTCTACCTGCCTTATTGTACTGTGCTTTCCACTCTTCTGACATTAACAGGGGCTCTCCCCCACCACCTTTCTCTGGAAAAAGTTAACTTAGAGCTCCAACCGTTCTCCTGCATATGAAAATAATGTTTCAGCTCAAATCCCTCTAATGGCTCTGTAACTTGCCTGACAGTTTCCCCTGGAATTTTACATCTTTTGATTGTTTATACCCCCCCAACCGTGAGAGGAACGAAACTTAAAACATCTTAAAGATACAGAGCCTTCTCTAAAAAGCTAAAAATTATATTTTGTGATGGGTTTCATTGTTGAGTCAATGACTGCTGCCTGGCCTCCATGTTCTTTATCTTTTAGGCACCTGAAGGAAATTAATCAACGTAATTGGGATATAGAAAAAGGAGTATAGTAGTTTTGATGTTAGCAACACTATGCATTTGTTTTAATTAATTTTCTGTTTGTTATAAATCACTGTACTCCTCTTTCTTTGTTATAAATTGTTGTGTCCTTGCTATGAAATAATGTAACTTTATTTAGTGCATTCTGAGAGTGGCACCAGACTTTGGAAAGAACAACGCTTTTCAGGTTTTCTGGTTGACAGACCCTTATCAGAAAAGGGCCATAAAATGTTAATTGGCGCTCTGGCCAGAAGATAATGTAAATCACCTAAGACTTGTGTATACAGCTAGGTATGGAGAGAGAAAGCCTGGTCTCGATGAGTCAGGGCCGCTGACGCTGCATAATTTTGTATTATCCATTGATCTCTCTGTACAACCAAAGGTATAAAAAGCTTTTCCAGACAATAAAGGATGGACTAGCTTCTCAGACCAGCTTCTCGAACTTGTTTCTTGGAAATCTGGCTCTCCCCATGTCGACTTCCTCTCTCTCTCTTTCTCCCTCTCCCTCCATCTCCTTTTCAGGCTGACTTCCAATTTGGAGCACAGAGGCTCACCACGTCTACTTAGTTGCCCTGGCTTCTAAGACCCACGTGACAGGGAGCCAAAGGCAGGGCACTCTCTGCTATTCAAGCGGGCAAAATGGCCTGATGTAGATGGTGCAAACCTCTTGCCTCGTGGTTTTATTAGTTTTCCGCATAAACCAAGTTATCAGCCTCTATTCTCCATTAAATTTTCCTACTACACTATTTTTTTCCTAATGTCTCTTATATTTCTAATTAAATAGTCCTTTCCCAGACTCTGACTCCATCTCTGTTTGAATTCCTTGGATCCACTGGGGCTAGACCACCAGAAATAGCCCTGTGACACCTTGAGAGAAAGCCACAGATCCCTATGTCAACTCGACAGGAAGTCTGACACTACTGTTACAGCTTGAGAGGAAAGCGGAATGCATGTCTCCACACGAGACGCGGCCTGACTGCCCTGTTGAAACTCCATAGGAACCCCGAGATCCATTTCAGCACTGGAGAGGAACACTGAGGTTCCTACCTAACTCCACAGGAAGACCTAGGACCCGCCACCGACTGGAGAGGAATCCCGAGAGGCCCCACACAACTCGCATGGAGACTGGACTTTCCTGAGGACATACAAGCAGGTTCCTTAGGTCACCGTCGTAATTCGAGACGACCCCAAGCTTCCTGCTGCAACTCGAGAAATCAAGGAGATTCTCCCCTCAATGCAAGATGAGGCCCTTTTTCGCTGAGGCGTCTCAACAGAAATCCCATCTTCCCTCTTGAGCCTCGAAAGGGTCCTTGACACCCTTGAGGCAACTCAAGAAGTTCCCCGTTGTACACGTCTCCACTTGAGAGGAACATCGAGGGTCCCACCACAACTCAAGAAGAGCCCTGTTTTTTCCCTCCTCATCTCTAGATGAGGGTTCGTTTCCCTGCTTCATCGGGAAAGGAATCCCGGTGTTCCTGTCGCACCTCAAGAGGAGACGGTCTCAACTTGAAAGTCGAGAGAAACTCCAGTGGTCCTGCCACGATTCCAAAAGACCCCGATGCCCCACTCCACTCCAGATACACCTGATTCCCCTGCACTGAATTGACTTTCATCCCGAGGAACGACTGAAAACACGATGGCAACTGTGACAGCCCTGTGGCACCTAGAGAGAAAGCCACAGATCCTTAAGTCAACTCAACAGGAAACCTGAAACTACTGTTACAGCTCAGGAGGAAAGCGTACTTGCATGTCACCACACAAGATGAGCCCTGACTCCTCTGTGGAAACTGCATAGGAACCCTGAAATCCATGTCAGCACTGGTGAGGCAGCCTGAGGTTGCAACTTCAGCTACAGATGAGTACCTAGGGCCAGGCACCTACTAGAGAGGAAACCAGAGAGGCCACTCGCAACTCACATGGAAACTGGACTTTCCTGAGGATACAGGAGCAGGTCCCTAAGGTCCCCGTCATAACTCGAGAGGAACACCAAGTTTCCTGCCACAACCCGAGAAAAACCAGGAGATTCTCCCCTCAATGTGAGATGAGGCCCTTTTCTGCTGCAGCGCCTCGAGAAATATCACACCTTCCTTCTTGAGCATTGAAAGGGTCCTTGACACCCTTGATGCAAATCAAGAAGTTCCCTGACATATCCGTCTCCACTCTTGAGGGACACCGAGTGTCCCGCCATGATTCAAGATGAGCATCGTTTTTCCCTCCTCATCTCTAGATGAGGGTCCCTTTCCCTGCTTCATCAGGAAAGGAATCAAGACATTCCCGTCTTAACTCAAGAGGAGGTGGTCTCAACTTGAAAGTCGAGAGGAACTCCAGGTGTCGTGTCACCATTTAAAAACACCTCGATGCCCCAGTCCACTCCAGATACACCTGGTTCACCTGCACTGACTCGACTGTCACCCTGAGGGTTGACTCACAACAGGATGGCTCGTGTGACACCCCCATGGCACCTCGAGAGAAAGCCACAATTACTATGTCAACTCGACAGGAAGCCTGACAATACTGTTACAGTTCGGGAAGAAAGCGGACTTACATGTCTCCACATGAGACGAGGCCTGACTTCCCTATGGAAACTCCATAGGAACCCAGATATCCATGTCAGCACTGGAGAGGAAACCTGAGGTTGCAGCCTCAGCTCCAGATGAGTTCGTAGGACCCGGCACCGACTGGAGAGGAATCCCGAGAGGGCTCTCGCAACTCGAATGGAGACTGGACATTCCTGAGGCCACAGGAGCGGATCCCTGAATTGCCCATTGTAACTCGAGAGGACCGCCAAGTTTTCTGCCGCAACAAGGGAAAAACCAGGAGATTCTCCCCTCAGCGTGAGATGAGGCCCTTTTCCGCTGCGGCATCTTGAGAGAAATCCCACCTTCCCTCTTGAGCCTCGAAAGGGTCCTTGACACCCTTGATGCAACTCAAGAAGTTCCCCAACATACCCGTCTCCACATGAGAGGAACACCAAAGTTCCTCCACGACTCAAGAAGAACCCCGTTTTTCCCTCCTCATCTCGAGATTAGGGTCCATTTCCCTGCTTTGTCGAGAAAGGAATCCTGGCGTTCCCGTCAAACCTCAAGAGTAGGCAGTCTCAACTTGAAAGTTGAGAGGAACTCCAGGGATCGTGTCACAATTCCAAAAGACCCCAATGTCCCAGTTCACTCCAGATACACCTGATTCTGCTGAACTGACTCGTCTGTCACCCCGAGTATCGACTCACACCACGATGGCACGTGTGACAGCCCTGTGACACCTAGAGAGATATTCACAGATCCTTATGTCAACTCAACAGGAATCCTGACACTACAGTTAAAGCTCGGGAGGAAAGCGGACTTGCATGTCTCCACATGAGACAAGGCCTAACTTCCCTGTGGAAACTCCAAAGAAACCCAGAGATCCATATCAGCACAGGAGTGGAACCCTCAGTTTTCGGACTCATCTCCAGATGAGGACCTAGGACCTGGCACTGACCCGAGAGGCCCTTTGCAACTCGTATGGAATCTGGACATTCCTGAGGCAACACGAGCGGGTCCTGAGGTCCCCTTTGTAACTCGAGTGGAACCACAGGTTTCCTGCTGCAACTCGAGAAAAACCAGGAGATTCTCCCCTCAATGCGAGAAGAGGCCCTTTACCGCCGCAGGGTCTCGAGAGAAATCCCACCTTCTCTCTTGAGCCTTGAAAGGGTCCTTGACACCCTTGATCCAACTCAAGAAGTTCCCCTACACACACGTCTCCACTCGCGAGGAAAACTATGGGTCCCGCCACAACTCAAGTGGAGCCCTTTTTTGCCTCCTCATCTGGAGATGAGGGTCCATTTCTCTGCTCCCCTGGGAAAGGAATCCCAGCATTCCCATCACACCTCAAGTGGATGAGGTCTCAACTTGAAAATCGAGAGGAACTCCAGAGATCGTGCCACCATTCCAAAAGACCCCGATGTCCCAATCCACTCCACATACACCTGATTCCCTTGCACTTACTCAACTGTCAGCTGGAGTATCGACTCAAAACAAGGTGGCACGTGTGACACCCCTGTGGCACCTCGAGAGATAGCCAGAGATCCCTATGTCAGCTTGACAGGAAGCCTGACACCAGTTTTACAGCTCCACAGGAAACCGAACTTGCATGTCTCCACAAGAGACGAGGCCTGACTCCGCTGTTGAAACTCCTTAAGAATGCTGAGATCCATGTCAGCACTGGAGAGGAACACTGAGATTAAGGCCTGAGCTCCACATGAGGACCTAGGACCTGGCACCGACTGGAGAGGAATTCCGAAGGCCCCTGGCGACTCGCATGGATACTGGACTTTCCTGAGGGAACACGAGCCGGCCCTGAAGTTCCCGTCATAACTCGAGAAGATCCTCAAGTTTCCTGCCGCAACTCGAGAAAAAACAGAATATTCTCCCCTCAACACGAGATGAGGCCTTTTTCCATTGCAGCTTCATGAGAGAAATCCCACCTTCCTTCTTGAGTCTCGAAAGGGTCCTTGACTCCCTTGATGCCACTCAAGAAGTTCCCCGACAGCCATCTCTACTCGAGAGGAACACCGAAGGTCCTGTCACAACTCAAGAAGAGCCCCGGTTTGCCTCCTCATCTGGAGATGAGGGTCCATTTCCCTGCTTCGCTGGGGAAGGAATCCCAGCATTCCCGTCGCACCCCAAGAAGATGAGGTGTCAACTTGAAGGTCAAGAGGAACTCTAGGCGGCATGCCACCATTCCAAAAGACCCCGATGTCCCAATCCACTCGACATACACCTGATTCCCTGGCACTGACTCAACTGTCACACCCAGTATCGACTCAAAACAAGATGGCACGTGTGACAGCTCTGTGGCACCTCGAGAGAAAGCCACTGATCCGTATGTCAACACGACAGGAAGCCTGACAGTACTATTCCAGCAGGAGAGGAGGCAGACTTGCATGTCTCCACACGAGACGAGGCCTGACTCCCATGTGGAAACTCCAGAGGAACCCTGAAATCCATGTCAGCACTGGAGTGGAACACTAGGGTTCAGGCCTCAAATCCAGATGAGGACCTCAGCCCCGGCTGCAATTGGAGAGGAATCCAGAGAGGCCCCTCGCAACTCGCATGGAGACTGGACTTTCCTGAGGCTACACAAGCGAGTCCCTGAGGTCCCCGTCGTAACTCGAGAGGAACCTCTAGTTTCCTGCCACAACTCGAGAAAAAGCAGGAGATTCTCCCTTCAACGCAAGATGAGGCCCTTTTCCACTGTGGCATCTCGAGAGAAATCCCACCTTCCCTCTTGAGCCTCGAAAGGGTCCTTGACACCCTTGAGGCAACTCAAGAAGTTCCCCAACATACCCGTCTCCATTCGAGAGGAACACTGAGGGTCCTGCCGCCACTCAAGAAGAGCCCTGGTTTTCCCTCCTTACCTCGACATGAGGGTCCATTTCCCTGCTTCGTCGGGAATGGAATCCCTGCGTTCCGTCTCATCTCAAGTGGAGGCGGTCTCAAGTTGACACTCGACAGGAACTCCAGGGGTCTTTCCACTATTCCAAAAGACCCCGATGCCCCAATCCACTCCAGATACATCTGACTCCCTTGCACTGACTCGACGGTAACCCCGAGGATCGTCTCCAGATACAATGGCAGGTGTGATCAGACCTGTGGCACCTCAAGAGAAAGCCTCCTATCCCTATGTAAACTCGACAGGAAGCCTGACACTGCTTTTCCAGCTGGAGAGGAAAGTGGAATTGCATGTCTCCACATGAAACGAGGCCTGACTTCCCTGTTGAAACTCCAGAGGAACCCCGAGATCCATGTCAACACTGGAAAGGAACCCTGTGGTTCTGTCCTCAATTCTAGATAAGGACCTCAGCCCTGGCAGAGACTGCAGAGGAATCCCGAGTGGCCCCTCGCAACTCACAAGATTAGCCTTTCCTGAGGCCACATGAATGGGTCGCTGAGGTCCCCATTGTAACTCAAGAGAAACCCAAGTTTATGGCCACAACTCGAGGAAAACCAGGAGATTCTCCCCTCAACATGAGATGAGGCCCTTTTCCACTGTGGTGTTTCTAGAGAAAAGCCACCTTCCCTCCTGAGCCTCGAAAGGGTCCTTGACAGACTGAGGTAACTCAAAAGTTCCCCGAGATACCCTTCTCCACTCAAGAGGAACACTGAGGGTCCCACCAGAACTCAAGAAGATTCCTAGTTTTCCCTCCTCATCTCGAGATGAGGATCCATTTCCGAGCTTCTGTGGGAAAGGAATTACGGCGTTCCCGTCGCACCTTAAGAAGAGGCGGTCTCAACTTGACAAATGTCTCAGTCCACTCCAGAGGAACCTGATTTCCATGCACTGCCTCGATTTGCACGGCGAGTATTGACTCACACCACAGTGGCACGTGTGACACCCCTGTTGGAAAACCTCGTGGGAAAGCCTCGAGGGAAAATCACAGATCCCTGTATCAACGCGACGGGAAGACTGAAACTGCTACTCCATCCCGGAAGGCAAACGAACGTGCATGTCCCCACATTAGACGAGGACTGACTCCCCTGTGGAGCCTGCAGAAGGTCCCCCAAATCCATGTAACCACTGAATACTGAGGCTTCCGATAATATCAAGAGGAGCCCCGTTTTCACCACGTACCTTGAGATGAGGGTTTCTTTCCAGCTTCTTTGGGAAAGGATTCCTGTCGTTCTTGTCGCATCTCAAGAGAAGGCGCTGTCCACAGGAAAGTCGAGAGGAACTAGAGTGTTGGTGCCACCTTTCCCAAAGTCCCTCCGAATGTCTCAGTCCATGCCAGAGGAACCTGACTTCCCTGAGCTTCCTCAACTTGCACGCCAAGTATCCACTCACACCACAGTGGCACGTGCGACAGTCCTTTGGGAAAGGTTCGTGGGAAAACCTCGTGGGAAAGCCTCGAGGGAAAGCCACAGATCCCTGTGTCAATGCGACGGGAAGCCTGACACTAATACTCTAGCCTGGGAGGCAAGCGAACGTGCATGTCCCCACACGAGACGAAGACTGACTCCCCTGTGGAGCCTCCAGAAGTACTACCAAGGTCCATGTCAGCACTGGAGAGGAATCCTTAGGTTCCGGCCTTGACTCCACATGAGGTTTTAGGCCCCGGCATCCAATTGAGAGGAATCCTGAGAGGCCCCTTGCAACTCGCATGGAGACTGACCTTGCCTGGGGGTACAAGAGCAGGCCCCAGAGGTCCCCGTCGTAACCGGAGAGGGACCTGCTGCAACGCGAGAATATGCCAGAGGTTCTCCCATCCAGGCGAGATGAGACCCTTTTCTGCTGTGATTTGTCTCAAGGCAAACCATACCTTCCCTCTTGACTTTGAAAGGGTCCTTCACACCCTTGCTTCAACTCATGAAGTTCCCCGACATATCCGTCTCCACTCGAGAGGAATACTGTGGGTTCCACCAACATCGAGAGGAGCCCCATTTCCACCTCATAGCTTGAGATGAGGGTTTCTTTCCAGCTTCTTTGGGAAAGTATTCCTGTCGTTCTCGTCGCATCTCAAGAGAAGGTGCTGTCCACAGGAAAGTCGAGAGGAACTCCAGTGTTGGTGCCACCATTCCCAAAGTTCACCGAATGTCTCAGTCCACGCCAGAGGAACCTGATTTCCCTGAGCTGCCTCGACTTGCATGCCGAGTATTGACTCACACCACAGTGAAATGTGTGGCAGACATGTGGGAAAACCTCGTGGGAGAGCCTCAAGAGAAAGCCACAGATCCCTGTATCAACGCGATGGGAAACCTGACACTGCCACTCCAGGCTGGGAGCCTTGTGAACGTGCATGTCCCAACACGAGAGGAGGACTGACTCCTCTGTGGAGCCTCCAGAAGTACTCCCAAGATCCAGGTCAGCACTGGAGAGGAAACCTCAGGTTCCGGCCTCGACCCCACACGAAGTCTTAGGACTCTGCACCGACTGGACAGGAAGCCTGAGAGGCCCCTCACAACTCGCATGGAGACTGGCCTAGCATGAGGCCACAAGGGCGGGTCCCTGAGGTCCCCGTCGTAATGCAAGAAGGACCCGCCACAACTCGAGTAAATCCAGGAGGTTCTCCCCTCCAGGCGAGATGAGGCCATTTTCTGCTGAGGCGTCTCGAGGCAAATCACACCTTCCCTCTTGACTTCCAAAGGGTCCTTCAAACCCTTGCTGTAACTCAAGAAGTTCACCGACATATCCGTCTCCACTCGAGAGGAATACTGAGGGTGCCACCAACATCAAGAGGAGCCTCATTTCCGCCGCGTAGCTTGAGATGAGGGTTTCTTTCCAGCTTCTTTGGGAAAGGATTCCCGTCGTTCTCGTCGCATCTCAAGAGAAGGCGCTGTCCACAGGAAAGTCGAGAGGAAGTCCAGTGTTGGTACCACAATACCCAAAGTCCCCGCAATGACTCAGTCCATGCCAGAGGAACCCGATTTCCCTGAGCTGCCTCGACTTGCACGCCCAGTATCGACTCACAGCATGGTGGCCCTTGTGACAGTCCTTTGGGAAAGGTTCTTGGAAAAGCCTCGTGGGAAAGCCTTGAGGGAAAGCCACAGATCCCTGTATCAACGTGACGGGAAGCCTGACACTGTTACTCCAGCCCGGGAGGCAAGCGAACGTGCATGTCCCCACACGAGACGAGGAATGATTCCCTTGTGGAGCCTCCAGAGTTCACCAAGATCCATGTAACCCCTGATGAGGAAGTCTCAGGTTCTGGCCTCGTCTCTACACGAGATACTCAGGTACCGACCTCATCTTCACACAAGGATTTAGGCCCTGGCACCGCCTTGAGAGGAATCCCGAGAGGCCCGTTGCAACTCGCATGAAGACTAGCCTTGCCTGAGGGTACAAGAGCAGGCACCAGTGGTCCCCGTCATAACTCGAGAGGGACCCGCCGCAACTCGAGAATATCCCAGAGGTTCTCCCCTCCAGGCGAGATGAGGCCCTTTTCCGCTGAGGCGTCTCGAGGCAAATCACACCTTCCCTCTTGACTTCGAAAGGGTCCTTCACATCCTTGCTGCAACTCAAGAAGTTCCCCGACACACCCGTCTTCACTCGAGAGGAATACTGAAGGTTACGCCAACATCAAGAGGAGCCCCATTTCCGCCTCTTAGCTTGAGATGAGGGTTTCTTTCCTGCTTCTTTGGGAAAGGATTCCCGTCGTTCTCGTCGCATTTCAAGAGAAGGGGCTGTCCATAGGAAAGTCGAGAGGAAATCCAGTGTTGGTGCCACCATTCCCAAAGTCCCCCGAATGTCTCAGTCCACGCCAGAGGAACCTGATTTCCCTGAGCTGCCTCGACTTGCACGTCGAGTATCGACTCACACCACGGTGGCACGTGTGACAGTCCTTTGGGAAAGGTTCGTGGGAAAGCCTCGTGGGAAAGCCTCGAGGGAAAGCCACAGATCTCAGTATCAACGCGACGGGAAGCCTGACACTGCTACTTCAGCCCGGGAGGCAAGCGAACGTGCATGTCCTCACACGAGACGAGGACTCACTCCCCTGTGGAGAATCCAGACCGACCCCTAGATCCATGTAATCACTGAAGAGGAATTCTCAGGTTTTCGCCTCGTCTTCACACGAGGTACTCAGGTACCGACCTCGACTCTACACGAGGTTTTAGGCCCCGGCACTGACTTTGAAGGAATCCCGAGAAGCCCCTTGCAACTCGCATGGAGACTGGCCTTGCCTGAGGTACAAGAGCAGGCCCCAGAGGTCCCCGTCGTAACTCGAGAGGAACCCGCCGAAACCCGAGAATATCACAGAGGTTCTCCCCTCCAGGCGAGATGAGGCCCTTTTCCACGGAGGCGTCTCGAGGCAAATCACAAATTCCCTCTTGAACTTAAAAGGGTTCTTCACACCCTTGCTGCAACTCAAGAAGTTCCCCGACATACCCGTCTCCATTCGAGAGGAACTCCAAGGGTCCCGCCAACATCAAGAGGAGCCCAGTTTTCACCTCGTAGCTCCAGATTTGGGTTCCTTTCCCTCCTTTGTCGGGAAAGGATTCCCGGCCTTCCCGTCACATGACAAGAGGAGGCCTTCTCCACAGGAAAGTCCAGAGGAACTTCAGGGGTCTTGCCACCATTCCCAAAGTCCCTCAAAGGTCTCAGTTCACTCCAGAGGATCCTGATTTCTCTGCACTGGCTCGACTTGTACCCTGAGTATCGACTCGCACCACGGTGGCACCTGTGGCAGACATCGGAAAGCCTCGTGGGAAAGCCTCAAGGGAAAGCCACAGATTCCTGTATCAACGTGACGAGAAGCCTGACACTGCTACTCCAGCCCGGGAGGCAAGCGAACGTGCATGTCCCCACACGAGACGAGGACTGACTCCCCTGTGGAGCCTCCAGAAATACCCCAAGATCCATGTCAGCACTGGAGAGGAATCCACACGTTCCGGCCTCGACTCCACACGAAGTCTTAGGCCTCGGAACCGACTGGACGGGAATCCTGAGAGGCCCCTCGCAACTCGCATGGAGACTGGCCTTGCCTGAGGCCACAAGGGCGGGTCCCTGATGTCCCAGTCGTAACTCAAGAGGGACCCCCTACAACTCGAGAAAATCCAGGAGGTTCTCCCCTCCAGGAGAGATGAGGCCCTTTTCCGCTGAGGCATCTCGAGGCAAATCACCCCTTTCCTCTTGACTTCCAAAGGGTCCTTCACACCCTTGCTGCAACTCAAGAAGTTCCCAGACATACCCGTCTCAACTCGAGAGGAATACTGAGGATTCCACCAACATCAAGAGGACCCCCATTTCTGCCTCGTAGCTTGAGATGAGGTTTTCTTTCCAGCTTCTTTGGGAAAGGATTCGCGTCGTTCTCGTCGCATCTCAAGAGAAGGCACTGTCCACTGGAAAGTCTAGAGGAACTACAGTGATGGTGCCACCATTCCCAAAGTCCCCCGAATGTAACTGTCCACGCCAGAGGAACCTGATTTCCCTGAACTGCCTCGAATTGCACGCTGAGTTATCGACTCACACAATGGTGGCACGTGTGACAGTCCTTTGGCAAAGGTTCGTGGGAAAGCCTCGTGGGAAAGCTTCGAGGGAAAGCCACAGATCCCTGTATCAACGGGACGGGAAGCCTGACACTGCTACTCCAGCCTGGGAGGCAAGTGAACGTGCATGTTCCCACACGAGACGAGGACTGACTCCCCTGTGGAGCCTCCAGAAGTTCTCCAAGATCCATGTAACCACTGAAGAGGAATCCTCAGGTTCCGGCCGCGACTCCACATGAGGTCTTAGGCCCTGGCACCGACTTGAGGGGAATCCAGAGAGGCCCCTTGCAGCTCGCATGGAGAATGGCCTTTCCTGAGGGTATCAGAGCAGGCCACAGAGGTCCCTGTCGTAACTCGAGAGGGACCCTCCGCAACTCGAGAGTATCCCAGAGGTTCTCCCCTCCAGGCGCGATGAGGCCCTTTTCCGCTGAGGCGTCTCGAGGCAAATCACAAATTCCCTCTTGAACTTAAAAGGGTTCTTCACACCCTTGCTGCAACTCAAGAAGTTCCCCGACATACCTGTCTCCATTCGAGAGGAACACCGAGGGTCCCGCCAACATCAAGAGGAGCCCCGTTTCCACCTCGTAGCTCCAGATGAGGGTTCCTTTCCCTCCTTCGTCGGGAAAGGATTCCCGGCCTTCCCGTCGCATCTCAAGAGGAGGCGCTCTCCACAGGAAAGTCGAGAGGAACTCCAGGGACCCTGCCAGCATTCCCAAAGTCCGTCAAAGCTCTCAGTACACTCCAGAGGATCCTGATTTCCCTGCACTGTCTCGTCTTGTACCTCGAGGATCAACTCACACCACGGTGGCACGAGTGGCAGACATGTGGGAAAGCCTCGTGGGAGAGCCTCGAGGGAAAGCCACAGATCCCTATATCAACGCGACGTGAAACCTGACACTGCTACTCCAGCCCAGGAGGCAAGGGAACGTGCATGTCCCAACACGAGAGGAGGACTGACTCCCCTGTGGATCCTCCAGAAGTACTCCCAAGAACCATGTCAGCACTGGAGAGAAATCCTCATGTTGTGGCCTCAACTCCACACGAGGTCTAGACCCCGGCAACGACTGGAGAGGAATCCCAAGAGGCCCCTCACAACTCGCATGGAGAGTGGCCTTCCCTGAGGCCAAAAGAGCGGGTCACTGAGGTCCCCGTTGTAACTCGAGAGGGACCCGCCGCAACTCGAGAATATCCAGGAGGCTTTCCCCTCCAGGCGAGATGAGGCCCTTTTTCGCTGAGGCGTCTCCAGGGAAATCACACCTTCCCTCTTGAACTTCAAAAGGGTCTTTCACACCCTTGCTGCAACTCAGGTAGTTCCTGACATACTGGTCTCCACTCGAGAGGAACACTGAATGTCCCACCAACATCAAGAGGTGCTTCGTTTTCGCCTCCTAGATAGAGGTGAGGGTTCCTATACCTGCTTCGTCGGGAAAGGATTCCCGGCGTTCCCGTCACATCGCAGGAAGAGGTGCTCTTCACAGGAAAGTAGAGAGGAACTCCAGGGTTCTTGCCACCTTTCCCAAAGTCCCCCACATGTCTCAGGCCACTGCAGAGGAACCTGATTCCCCTGCACTGCCTCGATTTGCATGGCGAGTATTGACTCACACCACAGTGGCACGTGTGACACTCCTGTTGGAAAGCCTCGTGGGAACGCCTCATGGGAAATCCTCGAGGGAAAGCCACAGATCCCTGTTTTAATGCGACTGAAAGCCTGACACTGCTGCTCCAGATCGGGAGGAAAGCGGATGCGCATGTCCCCCGCGAGACGAGGACTGACCCCTTGTGGAGCCTCCAGAAGTATCCCAAGCACCATCCCAGCACTGGAGAGGAATCCTCAGGTTCCGGCCTCGACTCCACACGAGGTCTAGACCCCAGAATCCACTGGAGTGGAATCCCGAGAGGCCCTTTGCATCTCGCATGGAGACTGGCCTTGCCTGAGCCACAAGGGCGGGTTCCCAATGTCCCCATCGTAAATTGAGATGGAGTCACCGCAACTTGAGAAAATCCAGAAGGTTCTACCCTCCAGGCGAGATGAGGCCCTTTTCCACTGAGGCATCTCGAGGGAAATCACACCTTACCTCTTGAACTTCTAAAATGAGGCGTCTCGAGGCAAATCACAAATTCCCTCTTGAACTTAAAAGGGTTCTTCACACCCTTGCTGCAACTCAAGAAGTTCCCCGACATACCCGTCTCCATTCGAGAGGAACTCCAAGGGTCCCGCCAACATCAAGAGGAGCCCAGTTTTCACCTCGTAGCTCCAGATTTGGGTTCCTTTCCCTCCTTTGTCGGGAAAGGATTCCCGGCCTTCCCGTCACATGACAAGAGGAGGCCTTCTCCACAGGAAAGTCCAGAGGAACTTCAGGGGTCTTGCCACCATTCCCAAAGTCCCTCAAAGGTCTCAGTTCACTCCAGAGGATCCTGATTTCTCTGCACTGGCTCGACTTGTACCCTGAGTATCGACTCGCACCACGGTGGCACCTGTGGCAGACATCGGAAAGCCTCGTGGGAAAGCCTCAAGGGAAAGCCACAGATTCCTGTATCAACGTGACGAGAAGCCTGACACTGCTACTCCAGCCCGGGAGGCAAGCGAACGTGCATGTCCCCACACGAGACGAGGACTGACTCCCCTGTGGAGCCTCCAGAAATACCCCAAGATCCATGTCAGCACTGGAGAGGAATCCACACGTTCCGGCCTCGACTCCACACGAAGTCTTAGGCCTCGGAACCGACTGGACGGGAATCCTGAGAGGCCCCTCGCAACTCGCATGGAGACTGGCCTTGCCTGAGGCCACAAGGGCGGGTCCCTGATGTCCCAGTCGTAACTCAAGAGGGACCCCCTACAACTCGAGAAAATCCAGGAGGTTCTCCCCTCCAGGAGAGATGAGGCCCTTTTCCGCTGAGGCATCTCGAGGCAAATCACCCCTTTCCTCTTGACTTCCAAAGGGTCCTTCACACCCTTGCTGCAACTCAAGAAGTTCCCAGACATACCCGTCTCAACTCGAGAGGAATACTGAGGATTCCACCAACATCAAGAGGACCCCCATTTCTGCCTCGTAGCTTGAGATGAGGTTTTCTTTCCAGCTTCTTTGGGAAAGGATTCGCGTCGTTCTCGTCGCATCTCAAGAGAAGGCACTGTCCACTGGAAAGTCTAGAGGAACTACAGTGATGGTGCCACCATTCCCAAAGTCCCCCGAATGTAACTGTCCACGCCAGAGGAACCTGATTTCCCTGAACTGCCTCGAATTGCACGCTGAGTTATCGACTCACACAATGGTGGCACGTGTGACAGTCCTTTGGCAAAGGTTCGTGGGAAAGCCTCGTGGGAAAGCTTCGAGGGAAAGCCACAGATCCCTGTATCAACGGGACGGGAAGCCTGACACTGCTACTCCAGCCTGGGAGGCAAGTGAACGTGCATGTTCCCACACGAGACGAGGACTGACTCCCCTGTGGAGCCTCCAGAAGTTCTCCAAGATCCATGTAACCACTGAAGAGGAATCCTCAGGTTCCGGCCGCGACTCCACATGAGGTCTTAGGCCCTGGCACCGACTTGAGGGGAATCCAGAGAGGCCCCTTGCAGCTCGCATGGAGAATGGCCTTTCCTGAGGGTATCAGAGCAGGCCACAGAGGTCCCTGTCGTAACTCGAGAGGGACCCTCCGCAACTCGAGAGTATCCCAGAGGTTCTCCCCTCCAGGCGCGATGAGGCCCTTTTCCGCTGAGGCGTCTCGAGGCAAATCACAAATTCCCTCTTGAACTTAAAAGGGTTCTTCACACCCTTGCTGCAACTCAAGAAGTTCCCCGACATACCTGTCTCCATTCGAGAGGAACACCGAGGGTCCCGCCAACATCAAGAGGAGCCCCGTTTCCACCTCGTAGCTCCAGATGAGGGTTCCTTTCCCTCCTTCGTCGGGAAAGGATTCCCGGCCTTCCCGTCGCATCTCAAGAGGAGGCGCTCTCCACAGGAAAGTCGAGAGGAACTCCAGGGACCCTGCCAGCATTCCCAAAGTCCGTCAAAGCTCTCAGTACACTCCAGAGGATCCTGATTTCCCTGCACTGTCTCGTCTTGTACCTCGAGGATCAACTCACACCACGGTGGCACGAGTGGCAGACATGTGGGAAAGCCTCGTGGGAGAGCCTCGAGGGAAAGCCACAGATCCCTATATCAACGCGACGTGAAACCTGACACTGCTACTCCAGCCCAGGAGGCAAGGGAACGTGCATGTCCCAACACGAGAGGAGGACTGACTCCCCTGTGGATCCTCCAGAAGTACTCCCAAGAACCATGTCAGCACTGGAGAGAAATCCTCATGTTGTGGCCTCAACTCCACACGAGGTCTAGACCCCGGCAACGACTGGAGAGGAATCCCAAGAGGCCCCTCACAACTCGCATGGAGAGTGGCCTTCCCTGAGGCCAAAAGAGCGGGTCACTGAGGTCCCCGTTGTAACTCGAGAGGGACCCGCCGCAACTCGAGAATATCCAGGAGGCTTTCCCCTCCAGGCGAGATGAGGCCCTTTTTCGCTGAGGCGTCTCCAGGGAAATCACACCTTCCCTCTTGAACTTCAAAAGGGTCTTTCACACCCTTGCTGCAACTCAGGTAGTTCCTGACATACTGGTCTCCACTCGAGAGGAACACTGAATGTCCCACCAACATCAAGAGGTGCTTCGTTTTCGCCTCCTAGATAGAGGTGAGGGTTCCTATACCTGCTTCGTCGGGAAAGGATTCCCGGCGTTCCCGTCACATCGCAGGAAGAGGTGCTCTTCACAGGAAAGTAGAGAGGAACTCCAGGGTTCTTGCCACCTTTCCCAAAGTCCCCCACATGTCTCAGGCCACTGCAGAGGAACCTGATTCCCCTGCACTGCCTCGATTTGCATGGCGAGTATTGACTCACACCACAGTGGCACGTGTGACACTCCTGTTGGAAAGCCTCGTGGGAACGCCTCATGGGAAATCCTCGAGGGAAAGCCACAGATCCCTGTTTTAATGCGACTGAAAGCCTGACACTGCTGCTCCAGATCGGGAGGAAAGCGGATGCGCATGTCCCCCGCGAGACGAGGACTGACCCCTTGTGGAGCCTCCAGAAGTATCCCAAGCACCATCCCAGCACTGGAGAGGAATCCTCAGGTTCCGGCCTCGACTCCACACGAGGTCTAGACCCCAGAATCCACTGGAGTGGAATCCCGAGAGGCCCTTTGCATCTCGCATGGAGACTGGCCTTGCCTGAGCCACAAGGGCGGGTTCCCAATGTCCCCATCGTAAATTGAGATGGAGTCACCGCAACTTGAGAAAATCCAGAAGGTTCTACCCTCCAGGCGAGATGAGGCCCTTTTCCACTGAGGCATCTCGAGGGAAATCACACCTTACCTCTTGAACTTCTAAAAGGTCATTCACATCCTTACTGCAACTGAGGAGGTTCCCCGACATACCTGTCTCCACTCGAGAGGAACACCAAGGGTCCCGGCATCATTAAGAGGAGCCCCGTTTCCGACTTGTAGCTCGAGGTGAGGGTTCCTTTCCCTGCTTCATCGGGAAAGAATTCCCGGCATTCCCATCGAATCTCAAGAGGAGGCGCTCTCCACAGGAAAGTGGAGGGGGCATTTCTGGGGTCGTGCCACCATTCCCAAAGTCCCCCAAATGTCTCAGTCCACTCCAGAGGAACCTGATTTCCATGCACTGCGTCGACTTGCACGCGGAGGATCGACTCACACCACGGTGGCACTTGTGACAACCCTGTGGGAAAGATGGAGGGAAAGCCACAGATCCCTGTATCAACACGACGGGAAGCCTGACACTGCTGCTGCAGCTCCGGAGCAAAGCGCACGTGCATGTCCCCATTCGAGACGAGGACTGACCGACCCCCTGTGGAGCCTCCAGAAGTACCCCAAGATCCATGTCAGCACTGGAGAGGAATCCTCAGGTTCCGGCCTCGACTCCACACGAGGTCTTAGGCCCTGGCACCGAATGGAGAGAAATCGCGAGAAACCCTTCACAACTCGCATGGAGACTGGCCTTGCCTGAGGCCACAAGAGTGGGTCCCTGAGGTTCCTGTCGTAACTCAGAGAAGGACCCGCCGTAACTCAAGAAAATCCAGGAGGTTCGCTCCTCCAGGCGAAAGGAGGCCCTTTTCCAATGAGGCATCACGGGGCAAATCACAGCTTCCCTCTTGAAGTTCCAAAGGGTCCTACACACCCTTGCTGCAACTCAAGAAATTCCCCGACATACCCGTCTCCACTCGAGAGGAACACCTAGGGACCCGCCAACATCAAGTGGAGCCCAGTTTCCGCCTCGTAGCTCGAGATGAGGGTACCTTTGCCTGCTTTGTCGGGCAAGGATTCCTGGCATTCCCGTCGCATTTCAAGAGGAGGCGCTCTCCACAGGAAAGTCGCTAGGAACTCCAAGGGTCATGCCCCCATTCCCAAAGTTCCCCAGATGTCTCAGTCCACTCCAAAGGATGCTGATTTCCTTGCACTGCCTCGAATTTCACGCCGAGTATTGACTCACACCACGGTGGCCCTTGTGACAGCCCTGTGGGAAAACCTCGAGTTAAAGCCACAGATCCCTGTATCAATGCGACGAGAAGCCTGACACTGCTGCTCCAGCTCGGGAGGAAAGCAGACGTGCATGTACCCTCTCGAGATGAGGACTGACTCCCCTGCGGAGCCTCCAGAAGTACCCCAAGATCCATGTCAGCACTGGAGCGGAATCCTCAGGTTCTGGCCTTGATACCACACGAGGTCTAGGACCCGGCACCGACTGGAGAGGAATCCCTAGAGGCCCTTAGCAACTCGCATGGAGACTTGCCTTGCCTGAGGCCACAAGAGCGGATCCCTGAGGTCCCCATCATAAGTCGAGAGGGACACAACAACTTGAGAAAATCCAGGCGCTTCTCCCTTCTAGGCGAGACGAGGCCCTTATCCGCTGAGACGTCCCAAGGAAAATCACACCTTCCCTCTTGAACTTCGAAAGGGTCCTTCACACCCTTGCTGCACCTCATGAAGTTCCCTGACATACCCGTCTCCACTGGAGAGGAAAACCGAGGGTACCGTCAACATCAAGATGAACCCTGTTTCAGGCTTGTAACTCCAGGTGAGGGTTCCTTTCCATGCTTCGTTGGGAAAGGATTCCCTGCGTTCCCATCGCATCTCAAGAGAAGGCGCTCTCCACAGAAAAGTCTAGAGGAACTCCAAGGGTCGTACCACCATTCCCAAAATCCCCCAAATGTCTCAGTCCACTCCAGAAGATCCTGAATTGCCTGCACTGCATCTACTTGCATGCCGAGTATCGACTCACACCATGGTGACTCTCGTGAGTACCCTGTGGGAAAGCTTTGTGGGAAAGCCTCTAGGGAACGCCAGAGATCGCTGTATCAATGTGACGGGAAGCCTGACACTGCTGCTCCAGCTTGGGAGGAAAGCGGACGTGCATGTCCCCATAAGAGACGAGGACTGACTCCCCTGTGGAGCCTTCAGCATTACCCAAAGATCCATGTCAGCACTGGAGAGGTAACCTCAGGTTCCGGCCTGAACTTCACACGAGGTTTTAGGCCCCGGCAACGACTGGAGAGGAATCCTGAGAGGCCCCTCACAACTCGCATGGAGACTGGCCTTTCCTGAGGCCAAAAGAGCGGGTCACTGAGGTCCCCGTCATAACTCGAGAGGGACCCACCGCAACTCGAGAATATCCAGGAGGTTTTCCCCTCCAGGCGAGATGAGGCCCTTTTTCGCTAATGCCTCTCCAGGGAAATCACACCTTCCCTCTTGAACTTCGAAAGGGTCTTTCACACCCTTGCTGAAACTCAGGTAGTTCCCGACATACTGGTCTCCACTCGAGAGGAACACTGAAGGTCCCGCCAACATCAAGAGGAGCTTCGTTTTCGCCTCCTAGATAGAGGTGAGGGTTCCTATACCTGCTTCGTCGGGAAAGGATTCCCGGCGTTCCCGTCACATCACAGGAAGAGGTGCTCTCCACAGGAAAGTCGAGAGGAACTCCAGGGGTCTTGCCACCTTTCCCAAAGTCCCCCACATGTCTCAGGCCACTCCAGAGGAACCTGATTTCCCTGCCCTGCCTCGATTTGCATGGCGAGTATTGAGTCACACCACAGTGGCACGTGTGACACCCCTGTTGGAAAGCCTCGTGGGAACGCCTCATGGGAAAGCCACAGATCCCTGTTTTAATGCGATTGAAAGCCTGACACTGCTGCCCCAGGTTGGGAGCAAAGTGGATGTGCATATCCCCACGAGAGACGAGGGCTGACCCCCTGTGGAGCCTCCAGAAGTACCCCAAGATCCATGTCAGCACTGGAGAGGAATCCTCAGGTCCCGGCCTTGACTCCACACGAGGTCTAGACCCCGGGATTGACTGGAGTGTAATCCCGAGAGGCCCTTCGCATCTCGCATGGAGACTAGCCTTGCCTGAGCCACAAGGGCGGGTTCCCAATGTCCCTGTCGTAAATCGAGATGGACCCGCCGCACCTTGAGAAAATCCAGAAGGTTCTTCCCTCCAGGTGACATGAGGGCCTTTTCCGCTGAGGCGTCTCGAGGGAAATCACACCTTCCCTCTTGAACTTCTAAAAGGTCATTCACATCCTTACTGCAACTCAGGAGGTTCCCCGACATACCTGTCTCTACTCGAGAGGAACACCAAGGGTCCCGGTATCATTAAGAGGAGCCCCGTTTCCGACTTGTAGCTCGAGGTGAGGGTTCCACTCCCTGCTTCGTCGGGAAAGAATTCCCGGCATTCCCGTCGAATCTCAAGAGGAGGCGCTCTCTACAGGAAAGTCGAGGGGCACTCCTGGGGTTGTGCCACCATTCCCAAAGTCCCCCACATGTCTCAGTCCACTCCAGAGGAACCTGATTTCCATGCAATGCGTAGACTTGCACGTCAAGGATCGACTGACACCACGGTGGCACGTGTGACAACCATGTGGGAAAGACTCGAGGAAAGCCACATATCCCTGTATCAACACGATGGGAAGCCTGACACTGCTGCTCCAGCTCGGGACGAAAACGGACGTGCATGTTCCCATTTCAGACGAAGACTGACTTCCCTGTGGAGCCTCCAGAAATACCCCAAGCTCCATGTCAGCACTGGAGAGGTAACCTCAAGTTCCGGCCTCAACTCCACATGAGGTTTTAGGCCCCGGCAATGGCTGGAGAGGAACCCCTAGAGGGCCCTCGCAACTTGCATGGAGACTGGCCTTTCCTTAGGCCAAAAGAGTGGGTCAGTGAGGTTCCCGTCCTAACTCGATAGGGACCCGTCGCAATTCGAGAATATCCAGAAAGTATTCCCCTCAAGGCGAGATGAGGCCCTTTTTCGCTGCAGTGTTTCGAGGAAGATCACACCTTCCCTCTTGAACTTCAAAAGTGTCCTTCAAACCCTTGTTGCAACTCAAGTAGTTCCCCGACATACCCGAACCCTACTCGAGAGGAACACCGAAGGTCCCGCCAATATCAAGAGGATCTTCGTTTTTGCCTCGTAGCTAGAGGTGAGGGTTCCTAGACCTGCTTTGTTTGGAAAGGATTCTCGGAGTTCCCGTCGCATCTCAGGAAGAGTTGCTGTCCACAGGAAAGTCGAGAGGAACTCCAGAGGTCTTGCCACCTTGTCCAAAGTCCCCCAAATGTCTCAGTCCACTGCAGAGGAACCTGATTCCCCTGCACTGCCTCGATTTGCATGGCGAGTATTGACTCTCACCACAGTGGCACGTGTGACAGCCCTGTTGGAAAGCCTCGTGGGAAAGCCTCGTGGGAAAGCCTCGAGGGAAAGCGACATATCCCTGTATCAACGTGACGGCAAGCCTGAAACTTCTTCTCCAGCTCGGGAGGAAAGCGGACGTGCATGGTCCCATTCGAGAGCAGGACTGACTCCCCTGGCCAGCCTCCAGAAGTATCCCAAGATCCATGTCAGCACTGGATAGGAATCCTCAGGTTCCAGCCTCGACACCACACGAGGTCTTAGGCCCCCGAATCGACTGGAGAGGAATCCCAAGAGGCCACTCCCCACTCGCATGGAGACTAGCCTTGCGTAAGGCCACAAGAGCGGTTCCATGAGGTCTCCCTCGTAACTCGAGAGGGACCCGCCGCAAGTCGAGAAACTCCAGGAAGTTCTCCCCTCGAGTGGAGATGAGGCCCCTTTTCACAGAGGCATCTTGAGGCAAATCACAACTTCCCTCTTGAACTTCGAAAGGGTCCTTCACACTCTTGCTGGAACTCAAGAATTTCCCCCACATACCCATATCTACTCCGGGGGAACACCGAGGGTCCCGTCAACATGAAGAGTAGCCCCGTTGCCGTCGCGAAGCTCAAGATGAGGGTTCGTTTCCCTGCTTCGTTGAGAAAGGATTCCCGGCGTTCCCGTCGGATTTCAAGAGTAGGCGCTCTCCACAAGAAAGTTGAGAGGAACTCCAGGGGTCGTGCCGCCATTCACAAAGTCCCCCAGATATCTCAGTCCACTGCAGAGGAACTCGAATTTCCTGCACTGCCTCGACTTGCAGGCCGAGTATCGACTCACACCACCATGGCACGTATGACAGCCCTGTGGGAAAGCCTCGTGGGAACCCTTCGAGGAAAAGCCACAGATTCCTTCATCAACACCACGGGAAGCCTGACAATGCTGCTTCAGCTCGAGAGGAAAGTGGACGTGCATGTTTCCAATCGAGATGAGGACTGACTTCCCTATGGAGCCTCCAGAAAGACCCCAAGCTCCATGTCAGCAATGGAGAGGTAACCATTGGTTCTGGCCTCAACTCCACACGAGGTTTTAGGCCCCGGCAATGACTGGAGAGGAATCCCGAGAGGCCCCTCGCAACTCGCATGGAGACTGGCCTTTCCTGAGGCCAAAGGAACGGGTCAGTGAGGTCCCCATCCTAACTCGAGAGGGACCCGCTGCAACTCAAGAATATCCAGGAGGTTTTCCCCTCCAGGCAAGATGAGGCCCTTTTTTGCTGAGGCGTCTCGAGGGAAATCACACCTTTCCTCTTGAACTTCGAAAGTGTCCTTGAAACCCTTGCTGCAACTCAAGTAGTTCCCCGACATAACCGTCTCTACTCGAGAGGAACACTGAAGGTCCCGCCAACATCAAGAGGAACTTCGTTTTCGCCTCGTAGCTAGAGGTGAGGATTCCTATACCTGCTTCGTCGGGAAAGGATTCTTGGCGTTCCTGTGGCGTCTCAGGAAGAGTTGCTGTCCACAGGAAAGTCGAGAGGAACTCCAGGGGTATTGCCATCTTTGCCAAAGTCCCCCAAACGACTCAGTCCACAGCAGAGGAACCTGATTTCCCTGCACTGCCTCGATTTGCATGGCGAGTATTGACTCACACCACAGTGGCACGTGTGACAGCCCTGTTGGAAAGCCTCGTGGGATAGCCTCGTGGGAAAGCCTCGAGGGAAAGCGACATATCCCTGTATCATCGTGACGGGAAGCCTGAAACTGCTTCTCCAGCTCGGGAGGAAAGTGGACGTGCATGTTCCCATTCGAGACGAGGACTGACTCCCCTGGCCAGCCTCCAGAAGTATCCCAAGATCCATGTTCAGCACTGGATAGGAATCCTCAGGTTCCAGCCTCGACACCTCACGAGGTCTTAGGCCCCCGAATCGACTGGAGGGGAATCCCAGGAGGCCACTCCCCACTCGCATGGAGACTAGACTTGGGTAAGGCCACAAGAGCGGTTCCATGAGGTCTCTGTCGTAACTCGAGAGGGACCCGCCGCAAGTCGAGAAACTCCAGGAGGTTATCCCCTCCAGTCGAGATGAGGCCCCTTTCTGCTGAGGCGTCTCGAGGCAAATCACACCTTCCCTCTTGAACTTTGAAAGGGTCCTTCACACTCTTGCTGGAACTCAAGAATTTCCCCCACATACCCGAGTCCACTCAAGAGGAACTCCGAGGGTTCCATCAACATAAAGAGTAGCCCCGTTGCCGTCGCGAAGCTCCAGATGAGGGTTCGTTTCCCTGCTTCGACGGGAAAGGATTCCCGGCCTTCCCGTCGCATCTCAAGAGGAGGCGCTCTCCACAAGAATGTTGAGAGGAACTCCAGGGGTCGTGGCGCCATTCACAAAGTCCCCCAGATATCTCAGTCCACTGCAGAGGAACCCGACTTTCCTGCACTGCCTCGACTTGCAAGCCAAGTATCGACTCACACTACCGTGGCACGTGTGACAGCCTTGTGGGAAAGCCTCGATGGAAAGCCACAGTTCCCTGTATCAACGCGATGGAAAGGCTGACATCGCTGTTCCAGCTCGGGAGGAAAGCAGATTTGCATGTCCCCTCTCAAGACGAGGACTGACTCCTCCCCTGTGGAGCTTCCAGACGTACCCCAGATCCATGTCAGCAGTGGAGAGGAATTCTCAGGTTCCGGCTTTGACTCCACACGAGGTCTAGGCCCCAACAACGACTGGAGAGGAATCATGAGAGGCCCCTCCCAACTCGCATGGAGACTGGCCTTTCCTGAGGCCAAAAGCGCGGGTCATTGAAGACCCTGTCGTAACTCGAGAGGGACCCGCCACAATTCGAGAATATCCAGGAGGTTTTCTCCTCAGGCGAGATGAGGCCCTTTTTCGCTGAGGCGTCTCGAGGGAAATCACACCTTCCCTCTGGAACTTCGAAAGGGTCCTTAAAACTCTTGCTGCAACTCAAGTAGTTCCCCGACATACCCGTCTCCACTCGAGAGGAACACCGAAGGTCCCCCCAACATCAAGAGGAGCTTCGTTTTCGCCTCGTAGCTAGAGGTGAGGGTTCCTATACCTGCTTCATCGGGAAAGGATTCCCGACGTTCCCGTCGCATCTCAGAAAGAGGTGCTCTGCCCAGGAAAGTCGAGAGGAAATCCAGGGGTCGTTCCACCATTCCTAAAGTCCCCCAAATGTGTCAGTCCACTCCAGAGGAACCTGATTTCCCTGCCTTGCCTCGATTTGCACGGCGAGCATTGACTCACACCACAGTGGCACGTGTGACAGCCGTGTTGGAAATCCTCGTGGGCAAGCCTCGTGGGAAAGCCTCGAGGGAAAGCCACATATCCCTGTATTAATGCAACCAGAAGCCTGACACTGCTTCTCCATCTCGGGAGGAAAGTGGGCATGCATGGTTCCACTCTAGACGAGGACTGACTCCCCTGGAGCCTCCAGTAGTATCCCAAGATCCATGTCAGCACTGGAGATGCATCCTCAGTATCTGGCCTCGAATCCACACGAGGCCTTAGACCCCGGCACCGACTGGAGAGGAATCCCGAGATGCCACTCGCAACTAGCATGGAGACTGGCCTTGCCTGAGGCCACAACAGCGGGTCCCTGAGGTCCCCGTCGTAACTCGAGAGGGACCGGTCATAACTTGAGACGGACCCGCCGCAACTCGAGAAAATCCAGGAGGTTTTCCCCTCCAGGCGAGATGAGGCCCTTTTCCGCTGAAGTGACTCGAGGCAAATTACACCTTCCCTCTTGAACTTCGATAGGGTCTTTCACACACTTGCTGCAACTCAAGAAGTTCCCCGACATACCCGACTCTACTCTAGAGGAACACGGAGGGTCCGTCAACATCAAGAGCAGCCCCATTTCCGCCTGGTAGCTCGAGGTGTGCGTTCCTTTCCCTGATTCGTCGGGAAAGGATTCCGGCGTTCCGGTCGCATCTCAAGAGGAGGCCGTCTGCACAGGAAAGTCCAGAGGAACTCCAGGGGTCGTGCCACCATTCCCAAAGTCCCCCAAATGTCTCAGTAAACTCCAGAGGTTCCTGATTTCCTTGCACTTCCTCGAATTTCACGCTAGGTATCGACTCACACCAGGGTGGCATGTGTGACAGCATTGTGAGAAAGCCTCGATGGAAAGCCACAGTTCCCTGTATCAACGCGACGGAAAGCCTGACACCACTGTTCCAGCACAGGAGGAAAGGAGACGTGCATGTCCCCTCTCGAGGCGAGGACTGACTCCCCTGTGGAGCTTCCAGAACTACCCCAAGATCCATGTCAGCAGTGGAGAGGAATTCTCATGTTCCAGCCTCGACTCCACATGAGGTCTAGGCCCCGGAAACGACGGGAGAGGAATCACGAGAGACCTCTCACAACTCGCATGGAGATTGTCCTTGCCTGAGGCCACTAGAGTGGGTTCATGAGGTCCTCGTCATAACTCGAGAGGGACCCGCCGCAACTTGAGAAAGTGCAAGAGGTTCTCTCCTCCAGGCGAGATGAGGCCCTTTTCCACTAAGGCGCCTCGAGGCAAATCATACCTTCACTCGTGAACTTTGAAAGTGTCCTTCACACCCTTTCTGCAACTCAAGAAGTTCCCCGACATACCCGTCTCCACTTGAGAGGAACACTGCGCGTCACCCAAACATCAAGAGGAGCCCCATTTCCGCCTCGTAGCTCGAGATGAGGGATCCTTTGCCTGCTTCGTCGGGAAAGGATTCCCGGCGTTCCCGTCGCATCTCAAGAGGAGGCGCTCTCCACAGGAAAGTCGAGAGGAACTCCAGGGGTCATGCCACCATTTCCAAATTCCCCCAAATTTCTCAGTCCACTCCAGAGGAACCTCATTTCCCTAAACTGCCTCGACTTGCATGCCGAGCATTGACTCACACCATAGTGGCCCATGTGACAGCCCGGTTGGAAAGCGTCTTGGGAAAGCCTCGTCGGAAAGCCACATATCCCTGTATCAACGCGCCAGGAACCCTGACACTGCTTCTCCAGCTCGGGCGGAAAGTGGACATGCATGTTCCCAATCGAGACGAGGACTGACTCCCCTGTGAAGCCTCCAGAAGTATCCCAAGATCCATGTCAGCACTGGAGAGGAATCCTCAGGATCTGGCCTCACATCCACACGAGGACTTAGACCCAGGCACTGACTGGAGAGGAATCCCGAGATGCCACTCGCAACTCATTTGGAGACTGGCCTTGCCTGAGGCCACAACAGCGGGTCCCTGAGGTCCCCGTCGTAACTCGAGAGGGACCCGTCATAACTCGAGAGGGACCTGCCGCAACTCGAGAAAATCCAGGAGGTTTTCCCCTCCAGGCGAGATGAGGCCCTTTTCCACTGAAGCGACTGGAGGCAAATCACACCTTCCTTCTTGAACTTCGATAGGGTCCTTCACACACTTGCTGCAACTCAAGAAGTTCCCCGACATACCCGACTCCACTCTAGAGGAACACGGAGGGTCCCGTCAACATCAACAGGAGCCCCATTTCCGCCTAGTAGCTCGAGGTGAGGGTTCCTTTCCTTGCTTCGTCGGAAAAGGATTCCGGCGTTCCAGTCGCAACTCAAGAGGAGGCCTTCTGTACAGGAATGTCGAGAGCAACTCCAGGGGTCGTGCCACCATTCCCCAAGTCCCCCAGATGTCTCAGTAAACTCCAGAGGTTCCTGATTTCCTTGCACTTCCTCGAGTTTCACGCTAGGTATCGACTCACAGCACGGTGGCACGTGGGACAGCCTTGTAGGAAAGCCTCGATGGAAAGCCACAGTTCCCTGTATCAATGCGACGGAAAGCCTGACACCGCTGTTCCAGCTCGGGAGGAAAGCAGACGTGCATGTCCCCTCTCGAGACGTGGACTGACTCCCCTGTGGCGCTTCCAGAATTACCCCAAGATCCCTGTCAGCAGTGGAGAGGAATTCTCAGGTTCCGGTCTCGACTCCACACGAGGTCTAGGCCCCGGCAACCACTGGAGAGGAATCACGAGAGGCCTCTCGAAACTCGCATGGAGATTGGCCTTGGCTGAGGCCACGAGAGTGGGTTCCTGAGGTCCCCATCGTAACTCGAGAGGGACCAGCAGCAACTTGAGAAAATCCTGGCGGTTCTCTCCTCCAGACGAGATGAGGCCCTTTTTCTCTGAGGCGTCTCGATGGAAATCACTCCTTTCCTCTGGAACTTCGAAAGGGTCCTTCAAACCCTTGCTGCAACTCAAGAAGTTCCCCGACATACCCGTCTCCGCTCGAGAGGAACACCAAAGGTCCCGCCAACATCAAGTGGAGCTTTGTTTTCGCCTCATAGCTAGAGGTGAGGGTTCCTATACCTGCTTCGTCGCGAAAGCATTCTCGGCGTTCCCGTCGCATCTTGGGAAGAGGTGCTCTCCACAGGAAAGTCGAGAGGATCTTCAGGGGTCTTTCCACCCTTGCCAAAGTCGCCCAAATGTCTCAGTCCACTGCAGAGGAACGTGATTCCCCTGCACTGCCTCGAGTTGCATGACGAGCATTGACTCACACCACAGTGGCACGTGTGACAGCCCTCTTGGAAAGCCTCGTGGGAAAGCCTCGAGGGAAAACCACATATCTCTGTATCAACACGACGGGAAGCCTGACACTGCTTCTCAAGCTTGGGAGGAAAGCGGACGTGCATGTTCCCATTCGAGACGAGGACTGACTCCCCTGGGGAGCCTGCAGAAGTATCCCAAGATCCATGTCAGCACTGGACAGGAATCTTCAGGTCCGGCCTCGACTCCACACTAGGTCTTAGGCCCCGGAATCGACTGGAGAGGAATCCCGAGAGGCCACTCCCAACTCGCATGGAGACTGGGCTTGCCTAAGGCCACAAGAGCGGGTCCATGAGGTCTCCGTCGTAAGTCGAGAGGGACCCGCCAGAAGTCGAGAATCTCCAGGTGGTTCTCCCGTCCAGTCGAGATGAGGCCCCTTTCCCCTGAGGCGTCTCGAGGCAAATCACACCTTCCCACTTGAACTTCAAAAGGGTCCTTCACACCCTTGCTGGAACTCAAGAATTTCCCCCACATAACCGTCTCCACTCCAGAGGAACACCGAGGGTCCCGTCAACATAAAGAGGAGCCCCGTTGCCGTCGCGAAGCTCGAGATGAGGGTTCCTTTCCCTGCTTCCCCGGGAAAGGATTCCCGGCTTTTCCGTCGCATCTCGAGCGGAGGTGCTCTCCACAAGAAAGTTGAGAGGAACTCCAGGGGTCGTGCCGCCATTCACAAAGTCCCCCAGATATCTCAGTCCGCTGCAGAGGAACCCGACTTTCCTGCACTGCCTCGAATTGCCTGCCGAGTATCGACTCACACCACCGTGGCACGTATGACAGCCCTGTGGGAAAGCCTCGTGGGAACGATTCGAGGAAAAACCACAGACTCCTTCATCAACACCCTGGGAAGACTGACAATGCTGCTCCAGCTCGAGAGGACAGCGGACGTGCATGTTCCCAATCGAGACGAGGACTGACTTCCCTGTGGAGCCTCCAGAAAGACCCCAAGCTGCATGTCAGCACTGGAGAGGTACCCTCATGTTCTGGCCTCAACTCCACATGAGGTTTTAGACCCCAGCACGACAGGAGAGGAATCCCGAGAGGCCCCTCGCAACTCGCATGGAGACTGGCCTTTCCCGAGGCCAAAAGAGCGGGTCAGTGAGGGCCCCATCGTAACTCGAGAGGGACCTGCCACAGCACGAGAATATCCAGGAGGTTTTTCCCTCCAGGCGAGATGAGGCCCTTTTTCACTGAGGCGTCACGAGGGAAATCACACCTTCCCTCTTGAACTTCGAAAGTATCCTTCAAACCCTTGCTGCAACTCAAGAAGTTCCCCGACATACCCGTCTCCACTCAAGAGGAACAACGAAGGTCCCGCTAACATCAAGAGGAGCTTCGTTTTCACCTCGTAGCTAGAGGTGAGGGTTCCTATACCTGCTAGGTCGCGAAAGCATTCTCGGCGTTCCCGTCACAACTCAGGAAGAGGTGCTCTCCACAGGAAAGTTGAGAGGAACTGCAGGGGTCTTTCCACCTTTGCCAAAGTCCCCCAAATGTCTCAGTCCACTGCAGAGTAACCTGATTCCCCTGCACGGCCTCGAGTTGCATGTCGAGCATTGACTCACACCACATTGGCACGTGTGACAGCCCTGTTGGAAAGCCTCGTGGGAAAGCCTCGAGGGAACACCACATATCCCTATATCACCTCGACGGGAAGCCTGACACTTCTCCAGCTCTGGAGGAATGTGGACGTGCATGTTCCCATTCGAGACGAGGACTGACTCACCTGGGGAGCCTCCAGAAGTATCCCAAGATCCATGTCAGCACTGAACAGGAATCTTCAGGTCCAGCCTCGACTCCACACTAGGTCTTAGGCCCTGGAATCGACTGGAGAGGAATCCCGAGAGGCCCCTCGCTACTCGCATGCAGAGTGTCATTGCCAGAGGCCACAAGAGCGGGTCCATGAGGTCTTCATCGTAACTCGAGAGGGACCCAAAGCAACACGAGAATATCCAGGAGGTTTTCCCCTCCAGGCGAGATTAGGCCCTTTTTCGCTGAGTCGTCTTGATGGAATTCACACCTTACCTCTTGAACTTTGAAAGTGTCCTTCATACCCTTGCTGCAACTCAAGTAGTTCCCTGGCATACCCGTCTCCACTCGAAAGGAACACCGAAGGTCCCGCCAACATCAAGAGGAGCTTCGTTTTTGCCTCGTAGCTAGGAGTGCGGGTTCCTATACCTGCTCCGTAGGAAAAGGATTCTCGGCGTTCCCGTCACATCTCAGGAAGAGATGTTCTCCACAGGAAAGTCGAGAGGAACTCCAGGGGTCTTGCCACCTTTACCAAAGTCCCCCAAATGTGTAGTCCACTGGAGAGGAACCTGATTCCCCTGCACTACCTCAATTTGCATGGCGAGCATTGACTCAAACCACAGTGGCACGTGTGGCAGCCCTGTTGGAAAGCCTCGTGGGAAAGCCACATATCCCTGTATCAACGCGACGGGAAACCTGACACTGCTTCTCCAGCTCACGAGGAAAGCGGACGTGCATGTTCCCCTTTGAGAAGAGGAGTGGCTCACCTGGGGAGCCTCCAGAAGTATCCCAAGATCAATGTCAGCACTGGACAGGAATCCTCAGGTCAGGCCTCGACTCCACACGAGGTCTTAGGTCCCGGAATCGACTGGAGAGGAATCCCTAGAGGCCCTTAGCAACTCCCATGTAGAATTGCCTTGCCTGAGGCCAAAAGAGCGTGTCCTGAGATCCCCGTCGTAACTCAAGAGGGACACACAACAACTCTAGAAAGTCCAGGAGGTTCTCGCCTCCAGGCAAGAGGAGGCCCTTTTCCACTGAGACAGCCCAAGGCAAATCACACCTTCCCTCTTGCACTTCAAAAGGGTCCTCACAGCCTTGCTGCAACTCATGAAGTTCCCCGACTTACCCGTCTCCACTGGAGAGGAACACCGAGGGGACCGTCAGCATCCAGATGAACCTGTTTCAGCCTCGTAGCTCGAGGTGAGGGTTCCCTTCCATGCTTCGTCGGGAAAGGATTCCCTGCGTTCCCGTCGCTTCTCAATAGATGGCGCTCTCTGCAGAAAAGTCTAGAGGAACTCCAAGCGTCGTACCACCATTCCCAAAACCCCCAAAAATCTCAGTCCTCTGCAGAAGAACCTGAACTGCCTGCACTGCCTCTACTTGCATGCCGAGGATCGACTCACACCATGGTGACCCTCGTGAGAGCCCTGTGGGAAAGCTTCGTGCGAAAGCCTCGAGGGAAAGCTACAGATCGCTGTATCAACGTGATGGGAAGCCTGAAACTGCTGCTCCAGCTCGGGAGGAAAACGGACGTGCATATGCCCATACGAGACGAGGACTGACTCCCCTATGCACCTCCAGAAATACCCCAAGATCCATGTCAGCACTGGAGAGGAAATCTCAGGTTCCGATCTGAAATTCACACGAGGTTTTAGGCCCCGGCAACGACTGGAGAGGAATCCCGAGAGGCCCCTCGCAACTCTCATGTAGACAGGCCTTTCCTGAGGCCAAAAGAGCGGGTCACTGAGGTCCCCGTCGTAACTCGAGAGGGACCCGCCACAACTCGAAAATATCCAGGACGTTTTCCCCTCCAGGCGAGATGAGGCCTTTTTCCGCTGAGGCGTCTCGAGGGAAATCTCACCTTCCCTCTTGAACTTCCAAAAGGTCCGTCAGATCCTTACTGCAACTCAGGAAGTTCCCCGACATACGTGTCTCCACTCGAGGGGAACACCGAAGGTCCCGGGCTCATTAAGTGGAGCCCCGTTTCCGACTTGTAGCTGGAGATGAGGGTTCCTTTCCCTGCTTCGTCGGGAAAGAATGCCTGGCATTCCCGTCGAATCTCAAGAGGAGGCGCTCTCCACAGGACAGTCTAGGTGCACTCCTGTGGTCGTGCCACCATTCACAAGTCCCCCAGTGCGCGTAGTCCACTGCAGAGGAACCTGATTTCCATGCACTGCGTCAACTTGCACGCCGAGTATCGAATCACACCACGGTGGCACTTGTGACAACCCTGTGGGAAAGCCTCGAGGGAGAGCCACAGATCCCTGTATCAACGCGACGGGAAACCTGACACTGCTGCTCCAGCTCGGGAGGAAAGCGGAGGTGCATGTCCCCATTCGAGACGAGGGCTGACCCCCTGTGGAGCCTCCAGAAGTTCCCTAAGATCCATGTCAGCACTGGAGAGCAATCCTCAGGTTCCGGCCTCGACTCCATACGAGGTCTAAGGCCCCGGCACCGACTGGAGAGTCATCGCGAGAAACCCTTCACAAGTCTCATGGAGACTGGCTTTGCCTGAGGCCACAAGAGCGGGTCCCTGAGGTTCCCGTCGTAACCCGAGAAGGACACGCCGTAATTCGAGAAGGTGCTGCCATAACTCGAGAAAATCCAGGAGGTTCGCTCCTCCAGGCGAAAGGAGGCCCTTTTCCAATGTGGNCCCTGAGGTTCCCGTCGTAACCCGAGAAGGACACGCCGTAATTCGAGAAGGTGCTGCCATAACTCGAGAAAATCCAGGAGGTTCGCTCCTCCAGGCGAAAGGAGGCCCTTTTCCAATGATGAATCAGGGGCAAATCACAGCTTCCCCCTTGAAGTTCCAGAGGGTCCTACACACCCTTGCTGCAACTCAAGAAATTCCCCGCCATACCCGTCTCCCCTCGAGAGGAACACCTAGGGTCCCGCCCGCCTCCAGTGGAGCCCCATTTCCGCCTCGTAGCTCGAGATGAGGGTTCATTTGCCTGTTTCGTCGGGAAGGATTCCTGGCATTCCCGTCGCATCTCAAGAGGAGCTGCTCTCCACAGGAAAGTCACTAGGAACTCCAAGGTTCATGCCACCATTTCCAAATTCCCTCAAATGTCTCAGTCCACTCCAAAGGATCCTGATTTCCCTGCACTGCCTCGAATTTCATCCCGAGTATTGACTCGCACCACGGAGGTACTTGTGACAGCCCCGTGGGAAAACCTCGAGTTAAAGCACAGATCCCTGTATCAATGCGATGTAAAGCCTGACCCTGCTGCTCCAGCTCGGGAGGAAAGCAGACGTGCATGTCCCCTCTCGAGAGGAGGACTGACTCCCCTGTGGAGCCTTCAGAAGTACCCAAATTCCATGTCAGCACTGGAGCGGAATCCTCAGGTTCTGGTCTTGACACCACACGAGGTCTAGGCCCCGGCATCGACTGGAGAGGAATCCCTAGAGGCCCTTAGCAGTTCGCATGGAGACTTGCCTTGCCTGAGGCCAAAAGAGCGGGTCCCTGAGGTCCCCGTGGCAAATCAAGAGGGACACACAACAACTCGAGAAAGTCCAGGAGCTTCTCCCTTCCAGGCGAGAGGAGGCCCTTTTCCACTGAGACGTCCCAAGGCAAATCACACCTTCCCTCTTGAACTTCGAAAGGGTCCTTCACACCCTTGCTGCAGCTCGTGAAGTTCCCCGACATACCCGTCTCCACTGGAGAGGAACACCGAGTGTACCGTCAGCATCAAAATGAACCCTGTTTCATCCTCGTAGCTCAGGTGAGCGGTCCTTTCCATGCCTCGTCGGGAAAGGATTCCCTGTGTTCCTGTCGAATCTCAAGAGGAGGCGCTCTCCACAGGAAAGTCTAGGTGCACTCCTGGGGTCGTGCCACCATTCAAAAGTCCCCCAGTTTTCGTGGTCCACTGCAGAGGAACCTGATTTCCATGCACTGCGTCGACTTGCATGCCGAGTATCGACTCACACGCCGATGGCACTTGTGACAACCCTGTGGGAAAGCCTCGAGGGAGAGCCACAGATCCCTGTATCAACGCGACGGGAAGCCTGACACTGCTGCTCCAACTCGGGAGGAAAGCGGACGTGCATTTCCCCATTCGAGACGAGGGCTGACCCCCTGTGGAGCCTCCAGAAGTACCCCAAGATCCTATGCTGGGTATTCTTTGCGATTCTCTGGGAAGCTTTCTGTCCCCGTATACAAACGTCAAAATGCTGGCGGTGGGTAACCTTCTCTTCTCTCACAGCTCTAGCACTGGCCTCTCATTAAAACCGGACTCCACTTCCAAATCTTGTCCCTACAGCAGTGGGTGCTCCAAGTGCAGGACCCAGGGATCCACTGAAGAGAGATCGAGAACTGAGACTTCCCTTCCGAAAGACACTGGGCCAGCTGGGTACTGGCCAGTACACTGGGCATATCGGACCTCTGTGCCTACAGGACTCCCAGCCACAGACACAGATGTCCCACCCCCTCAGTGAGAACATCCACCTCCACCTGCACCTGTAGCTGCTCGGGCTTTGGCAGGACAACCCGAGTCAGGGGATGCGTCACCACCTCTGCAGGGAGAGCCTGCCCTGGCTCCTGGCCGAGACCCAGATTCCCAGGATGACTGACCCACCCCTGCAGCAGAATAGGCCTCCGCTCTGGACAGAGACCCAGAGCCCTTTCAGAAAACACCTTGTCCAGGGGAGCGGTTGGCTCTGCCGTCTCCATCCCTGCCTGCTTCCTGTGGATGCCATCAACTCGCTCGCCACCCAGGTCAGATTGAGTGCCCTTCCCCTGAGCTTATTTGCATCTGGTGTATGTGTAGCTTTCTTGTGATGTTTTATTTTATTGATGGCTTCATGTATTTGTTTCTGTTAAGATTCTCTTAGTAAATTTAAATTTAACTGATGCAATTTGGGAATATTAAGGCCTTCACAGTGCTATGTAACCATCACCAATGTTTATATTCGCACCTTCTCATTCTATTTCCCCACTTCCTAGCAAACCTTGGATTCATGTCAAGCATTCTCCTTTCGTCCTTCCCCACCCACAACATTTAGTTTTCTTATTTCTCCACTTCTTCCCATTCTTTGGATGTCCACAATCAATGCCCATTGCTGAAATGATAGAAAAATAATTGTTTTTTCTTGAAGAAAAGGAAATGTTATAGGCGCTTAGTCTTGTTAGACTCTTTGCAGTCCCATGGTTTTTACCGTCCATGGAGTTATCTAGGCCAGAAAACTGGAATGGGTAACTTTTCCATTCTCCAGGGGATTTTTCTCTCTCTCCACATATGGTAAGATTCAACTTGAGAATTCTCTTTTTTATTTCATTTGAAGTAGCCTTTGGGTAACTGAAAGTACAGTGTAGGTACTTTCAGGATGTCATTGCAAAACCAAACCCTTTCAGCAAATGTTGTCCGAACATTCCAGGTAGGCATTGCTGTTGTAAATGTGACATCTCAGCCAAAAGGGAGATGCGGAGCTCTTCCTGTTCCACAAACAAATTCACAGAAGAAGCCAAAAGAGAGAGCTGGAAAATGAACAACACCAACGACCAAAAAGCGTTCCTCATTGGACAAAGCTAGAGAAAACCCAACATCCTATGGCCCAAAAACCCTCTTGGAAATGAATGTTCAGTAAGGAAGAGGAGAAACATCTGAGGGCAGACAGGCCATGCCCATGGTCAGTGTCGTTCTGAGATGGCCTGACCTCTCAGATGAAGACACATGCCAGTGTAAACCCTTTGCAGACAGCAGCGATGGTCTTCACCGTGTAAGTGTTTAGTCTGGTGTCAACATGCCCCGGGTACCAGATGAGGGAGGAGACTTGGGTCACTTCCTCTGCCCCACATCCAACCCTCAGGAAGGCAGCTGGCTCAGCCATGAGCTGCGACCACCTCCAGGTTAGACTCCACCTTCTCTTCTCTATGCACCATGAGCCTGCACACAGTGGCCCTTCAGAACCTCAAGAAACTCACCCCATCCCCACTAGAGCCAGAAGCCTGCCCTGGCATCCAAACGCCTGTGGAGTCACTTTGGCCCAAGCCCTAGTTCTGGACCCCTGGAGCCTACTTCAGCCTTTCAGTTCAGTTCAGGTCAGTTGCACAGTCGTGCCTGACTCTTTGCAACCCCATGAATCGCAGCACGCCAGGTCTCCCTGTCCATCACCAGCTCCCGGAGTTCACGCAGACTCATGTCCATCGAGTCAGTGATGCCATCCAGCCATCTCATCCTTGGTCGTCCCATTCTTCTCCTGCCCCTAATCCCTCCCAGCATCAAAGTCTTTTCCAATGAGTCAACTCTTCGCATGGGGTGGCCAAAGTACTGGAGTTTCAGCTTTGGCATCATTTCTTTCAAAGTCATGCCAGGGTTGATCTCCTTCAGAATGGACTGGTTGGATCTCCTTGCAGTCCAAGGGACTCTCAAGAGTCTTCTCCAACACCACATTTCCAAAGTATCAATTCTTCGGCACTCAGCTTTCTTCACAGTCCAACTCTCACATCCATACAAGACAACTGGGGAAACCATAACCTTGACTAGACGGAACTGTGTTTGCAAAGTAATTATTGCCTCTGCTTTTGAATATGCTACCTAGGTTGTTCATAACTTTCCTTCCAAGGAGTAAGCGTCTTTTAATTTCATGGCTGCAATCACCATCTGCAGTGGTTTTGGAGCCCCCTCAAAATAATGTCTGACACTCTTTCCACAATTCCCCATCTATTTGCCATGACGTGATGGGACAGAGGCCATGATCTTCGTTTTCTGAATGTTGAGCTTGAATCCAACGTTTTCACTCTCCTCTTTCCCTTTCACCAAGAGGCGCTTTAGTTCCTCTTCACTTTCTGCCAGAAGGGTGTTGTCATCTACTTATCTGAGGTTGTTGATAGTTCTCCCGGCAATCTTGATTCCAGCTTGTGCTTCTTCCAGCCCAGCCTTTCTCATGATGTTCTCTGCATATAAGTTATAGAAGCAGGGGGACAATATACGGCCTTGACGTACTCCTTTCGCTAGTTGTAACCAGTCTGTTGTTCCATGTCAAGGTTTAACTTTTACTTCGTGACCTGCATATAGGTTTCTCAAGAGGCAGGTCAGGTGGTCTGGTATTTCCATCTGCTGAAAATTTTCCAACATATTATCGTGATCCACACAGTCAACGGTTTTGGCATAGTCGATAAAGCAGAAATAGATGTTTTTTCTAGAACTCTCTTTGATTTTCGAGGATGCAGTGGATGTTGGCAATTTGATCTCTGGTTCCTCTGCCTTCTCTAAAACCAGCTTGAATATCTGGAATTTCACGGTTCATGTATTGCTGAAGCGTCGCTTGGAGCATTTTGAGCATTACTTTATTAGCATGTGAGATGAGAGCAACTGTGCGGTAGTTTGAGCATTCTTTGTCCTTGGAATGAAAACTGACCTTTTCCAGTCCTGTGGCCACTGCTGAGTTTTCCAAATTTGCTGGCATATCGAGTGCAGCACTTTCACAGCATCATGTTTCAGGATTTGAAACAGCTCCACTGGAAATCCATCACCTCCACTAGTTTCTTCGTAGTCATGCTAAGGCCCACTCTACTTCCCATTCCACAATGTCTGATACTAGCTGAGTGATCACATCATCGTGATTATCTGGGTCGTGAAGATCTTTCTGGTACAGTTCTCCTGTGAATCTTGCCAGTTCTTCTTAATATCTTCTGCTTCTGTTAGGTCCATACCGTTTCTGTCTTTCTCGAGCCCATCTTTGCAGGAAATGATCCCTTGGTATCTCTCATTTTCTTGACGAGATCTCTAGTCATTTGCACTCTGTTGTTCCCCTCTCTTTCTTTGCACTGTTCGCTCCTGAAGGCTTTCTTATCTCTCCTTGCTATTCTGTGGAACGATGCATTCAAAGGCTTCTATCTTTCCTTTTCTCCTTTGCTTTTCTCTTCTCTTCTGTCCACAGCTATTTGTCAGGCCTCCTCAGACAGCCATTTTGCTTTCTCGCCTTTCTTTGTCTTGGGGATGGTCTTGATCCCTGTTCCTGTACAATGTCACGAACCTCCGTCCATAGTTCATCAGGCACTGTATCAGATCTAATCCGTTAACTCTATTTTCACTTCCACTGTATAATCATCAGGGACTTGATTTAGGGCGTACCTGAATTGTCTAGTGGTTTTTCCTACTTTCTTCAATTTAAGTCTAAATTTAGCAATAAGATGTTCATGGTCTGAGCCAGTCAGCTCCCCGTCTTGTTTCTGCACAGTCTATGGATAGTGTGTGGCTGTACCTTTGGCTGCAAAGAATGTAATCAGTCTGATTTCAGTGTTGAACCTCTGATGATGTCCATGTGTAGAGTCTTCTCTTGTGTTGTGGGAAGAGGCTGTTTTCTCTGACCAGTGCGTTCTCTTGGCACAATTCTATTATTTGCCCTGCTTCATTCCCTACTCCAAGTCCAAATTTGCCTATTACTCCAGGTGTTTCTCGACTTCCTACGTTTGCATTCCTGTCCCCTAGAGTGAAAAAGAGAACTTTATTGGGTGTTAGTTCGAAATGGTCTTGAAAGTGTTCATAGAACCATTCAATGTCAACTTCTTCAGCATTCCTGGTTGGGACATTACCTGATATTGAGTGGTCTGCCTTGGAAGGGAAGAGAGATCATTCTTTCGTTTTTGAGAGGGCATCTAAGTACTGCATTTCCGATTCTTTGGTTGACCATGCTGGCTACTTCATTTCTTCTAAGGGATTCCTGCCCAAAGTAGGAGATATCATGGTCATCTTATTTAAATTCACCCATCCCAGTCCATTTTAGTTCGCTGATTCCTAGAATGTCAATATTCACTCTTGCCATCCCATGTTTGACCAATTCCACTTTGCCTTGATTCCTGAAACTAACATTCCAGGTTCCTATGCAATATTACTCTTTACAGCATCGGACCTTGCTTGTTGCACCAGTCACATCCACAGTTGAGTATTGTGTTTGCTTTGGCTTCATCCCTTCAGTCTTTCTTGAGGTATTTCTCCACTGATGTCCAGTAGCATATTGGGAACTAACCGACCTGGGATTTCCTCTTTTAGTGTCTCTCATTTTGCCTTTTCATACGATTCATGGGGTTCTCAAGGCAAGAATACTGAAGTGTTTTGCCATTCCCTTCTCCAGTGGACCACATTCTGTCAGCCCTTCCCAACGTGACTGGTCCACCTTGGGTGGCCCCTCACGGCATGGCCTAGTTTCATTGAGTTAGACAAGGTTGTGGTTCATGTGATCAGATTGGCTAGGTATGATTATGGTCTCAGTGTGTCTGCCTTCTGATGCCGTCTCACAACACCTAATCTATTACTTGGTTTTCTCTTACCTTGGCCGTGAGGTATCTATTCATGGCTGCTCCAGCAAAGTGCAGCCACTGCTCCTTACCGTGGACGAGGGGTATCTCTTCAGGGCCGCCTCTCCTGACCTGGAACATGGAGTAGCTCCTCTCGGCCCTCCTGCACCCGCACAGCACCTTTAGTGGTGTTGAATCTACAAAACTATGTGCCAATCACAAGTAAAGTGAAGTGTCTCTGTCGTGTCCGACTCTTTTGGACTCCATGCACTGTAGCCCACCTGACTCCTCCATCCATGGAATTTTCTATTCAAGAGTACTCTAGTGGGTTTCCATTTCCTTCTGCAGGGGATCTTCCCATCCCAGGGATCAAAGCAGGGTCCCACATTGCAGGCAGACGCTTTACTATCTGAGCTACCAGGGAATCAATCTTTCACAAATCAAGAAGATCGTAAACTGAACATGAGACGACTTGCAAGTTATATATATGATAAGTGATTCCTATGTAAAATAGACTAAGAACAAACAGCACTCAAGTCTCCAAGAAATCACACACCATACTTGTCCCAACCCCCAATACCAATTACAACCTAAACACTTGATCTAACTCTAACCTATCCCTAAGCTAACAATATCCATGTGCATTCAAAGGCATCCATCCATCCACAGGAGACATAGAGAGAAAGAGAAAAAGGAAGACAGAGACTGAATTTCGAAAGGAAAAGAAAGGCGTTTTTAGAGAGAGACAATGAACAAGAGAGAAGGAATGAGTAGATTTTACAAATTTTTTCATAAATCTATCTGGAAGTTAGAAGCAATGACAGTGTGTATCCACCGCAGAAGTGGGGAAATGTCCCAAGCTTACGAGAGTAAAGGAAAAGAATGAAGGCAGCCATTATAGGCTCAGCCACCTGCAGAAGCCGAGATGGGGCACCTGAACCAGAATCTCAAGGGAAAAAAAGATGACCAGAAAGTTGCGTCCTCTTTTCAGTAAGAGAAGGTGACGTTCCAGTCTTCCTTTCAGTCCTGCTTTGGGGAAAGGGAGGGCTGGGTGCCAAATTAGGCAGGAAGGGGAGTGTCTTTTCCGAGGTCCCAGAGCCCATCCAGGCCTCTTTCTGCCCTGTTGTGTGATAGGTCAGCCATGTATTGAAACTTGTCTTTGGGAAGTCCCAGAGCAAAAGGTCCTTGTGATAACAGCCCCAGGTTGAAAGGCATGTAGGTGCTGTAGTCTGACAGACCAAGGCAGTAGATGAGAGATTGACCCCACTCTGCAGATGGAGAGACTAGGGAAACGCTGAGGGCATATGGCTTGTCAAGGGTCACATCACAGATGAGAAGAAGGGGCCAGTCTGAAAGAGCTGTGTTTTCAGAGCTCAAGCCCTGGCTGCACCCAGGCCTTCCAAAGTGGTGGGGCGAGCGGTGTGGATGTCACTGTGCCTGTACATGGCTGAAGGGGGTGGGTGAATAGACAGAAACCCAGAGGTTCGCTTGGGGAGCTTTGTGTAAGGGACCCCAGGAAGGAACACAGGAAATGACATCACTTCCTGGCAACAGAACCCAACAGAACCCGAAAACCAGATCTCCAGGCCTCACAGTGGAGAGGACCCCCAGCAAGTTCATGGGCAGCCAGGATGCTTTGCTTTGCCCCCTCCCAGAGGCCGGGGACTCGGGAGAGCTCACCAGCCGGGTGTGTGGGAACGCAGTCAGTGCTGCCTCAGGACGCCCCCCAAGAGGTCTCTGGCCCTTTGCCCGAAGGAACAGAAATGTAACAGGGGAGCTTCAGCCCGTACCAGGTCCCCTCTCCCATCCCACGCGGGTTACCTTGAGTCCTTTCCCTGTGTGTGTCGACAGGGGTTTCCTGGGGTATCTCTGCCTCAAGCAAGCCCCTCCGGATGTGGCTCACAAGTCTGTGGGCTGGGTGTGTCCACACCCCAGGGGAGACCAGTCTGGCGGGATGGGGAGAGTCCAGGCAACACCGGCTGCCCAGGAAGATCTCACGTACTCAGGGGTGTCTCCTTCATCCAGGATGGGTACCTGAGCAGACACATATTTCTGCTGGCAGCAGAATTTTGAGCGAGCAGAAGCAGCCACAATACTGGTCAGGCCTGGCTCAGTAACCTCCAGGCAGGGCTGGCTGACTGTTATAAGTGTCATTTCAGAGCTAGTCGATGTGGCCAATGAGCGGGGCACCCCGTTCACCTCCCCGAGGGAGGCGTCGGATCACCACCCCCCTGCCCGTGAGGCCCATTGCACTCTCCAGGTGAGCATGCCAACGCAGGAATCAGCCCAACTGGGAATGAAGAGGAAGCGGGGAAGGCCTGCTTCACAGACACCACCCAGGACACACCCCGAGGCCCAGTCTCAGGCTGCCATGGAGCTCAGCATACCCGGCTCTGACCCTGATCCCTGAGAACCCCTGCCTCTGAGGCAGCAGGAGGACGTAGAGCCCAGCATGGCAGAGCACAGAAGTGAGGATGCTGGGGCTGTGCATGTGAGTGTGGGGGGTGGTGGTGCTGAGCTACACAGGGAGGCGTACCCCAGACCAGGGTCTGGGCCTCGAAAGAAATCTTGCCTCACACCACCCATCTTTCACACTGCAGTCACAGTGCATCCTATGCTGGGTATTCTTTGCGATTCTCTGGGAAGCTTTCTGTCCCCGTATACACACGTCAAAATGCTGGCGATGGGTAACCCTCTCTTCTCTCACAGCTCTAGCACTGGCCTCTCATTAAAACCAGACTCCACTTCCAAATCCTGTCCCTACAGCAGTGGGTGCTCCAAGTGCAGGACCCAGGGATCCACTGAGGGGAAATCGAAACCTGAGACTTCCCTTCCCAAAGACACTGGGCCAGCTGGGTACTGGCCAGTACACTGGGTATATCGGACCTCTGTGCCTACAGGACTCCCAGCCACAGACACAGGTGTCCCACCCCCTCAGTGAGAACATCCACCTCCACCTGCACCTGTACCCGCTTGGGCTTTGGCAGGACAACCCGAGTCAGGGGATTGTCACCACCTCTGCAGGGAGAGCCTGCCCTGGCTCCTTGCCAAGACCCAGATTCCCAGGATGACTGACCCACCCCTGCAGCTGAATAGGCCTCCGCTCTGGACAGAGACCCAGAGCCCTTTCAGAAAACACCTCGTCCAGGGGAGCGGTTGGCTCTGCAGTCTCCATCCCTGCCTGCTTTCTGTGGATGCCATCAACTCGCTCGCCACCCAGGTCAGATTGAGTGCCCTTCCCCTGAGCTTATTTGCATCTGGTGTATGTGTAGCTTTCTTGTGATGTTTTATTTTATTGATGGCTTCATGTATTTGTTTCTGTTAAGATTCTCTTAGTAAATTTAAATTTAACTGATGCAATTTGGGAATATTAAGGCCTTCACAGTGCCATGTAACCATCACCAATGTTTATATTCGCACCTTCTCATTCTATTTCCCCACTTCCTAGCAAACCTTGGATTCATGTCAAGCATTCTGCATTCCTCCTTCCCCACCCCACAACATTTAGTTTTCTTCTTTCTCCACTTCTTCCCATACTTTGGATGTCCACAATCAATGCCCATTGCTGAAATGATAGAAAAATATATTTTTTTTTTTCTTGAAGAAAAAGAAACGTTATAGGCGCTTAATCTTTTAGACTCTTTGCAGTCCCATTGTGTTTACAGTCCATGGAGTTATCTAGGTCAGAAAACTGGAATGGGTAACTTTTCCATTCTCCAGGGGATTTTTCTCTCTCTCCACATATGGTAAGATTCAACTTGAGAATTCTCTTTTTTATGTCATTTGAAATAGCCTTTGGGTAACTGAAAGTGCAGTGTAGGTACTTTCAGGATGACATTGCAAAACCAAACCCTTTCAGCAAATGTTGTCCGAACATTCCAGGTAGGCATTGCTGTTGTAAATGTGACATCTCAGCCAAAAGGGAGATGCAGAGCTCTTCCTGTTCCACAAACAATTTCATAGAAGAAGCCAAAAGAGAGAGCTGGAAAATGAACAACACCAACGACCAAAAAGTGTTCCTCATTGGACAAAGCTAGAGAAAACCCAACATCCTATGGCCCAGAAACCCTCTTGGAAAAGAATGTTCAGTAAGGAAGAGGAGAAACATCTGAGGGCAGACAGGCCATGCCCATGGTCAGTGTCGTTCTGAGATGGCCTGACCTCTCAGATGAAGACACATGCCTGTGTAAACCCTTTGCAGACAGCAGCGATGGTCTTCACCGTGTAAGTGTTTAGTCTGGTGTCAACATGCCCCGGGTACCAGATGAGGGAGGAGACTTGGGTCACTTCCTCTGCCCCACATCAAACCCTCAGGAAGGCAGACACTGCCTCACTATGGCCTGACTCTCGCCTCAGTTCACCCAGACTCTGACCCTCACTAGGCACTGATTCTGTCTTCAATGGGCTATGATCCTGGTCCTGTCTGTGGTCTGACTCTGGTCGTCTCTACCACCTAGCTCTTTGCCTAACTACAGCCTGACACTTTGCCTCACTGACCCTGACTGGTCCTCCCCACAGCCTGACTCATCCTAACTATGGCTGAAATCACGTGCTCACTAGGGCCTTTCTCTCGTCTCTGTATGGCCTCACTCTGATCCTCACAATATCCTCACATTGGTCCTCACTGTCCTCAATATGTCCTCATTCTGGTCCTCACTATGAACTAGCTTAGGTCCCTCTTCTTCCTCACTCTTTCCTCTCTATTACCTGACATGCTTCTCATTCTGCACTGACTCTTCTCAAATGCACTGACCCTGGTTTCTCACTCTGCTCTGAGTGTGGTCCTCTCTATGGCTTGACTCTGAACCTCTCTATGGACTGAATCTGGTCCTGTCTACAGCCTGAACCAGTACTCATTATGG
>SJXP01003328.1:87921-110333 GCA_006408505.1 Damaliscus lunatus | reverse complement strand
TTTTTTTTTATTATTGCATTGAGAGGATTCTTTGTACACGTTAGTAAAATATTTTTTATTAGATATATATCTGTTAAAATTTCTCCAATTATTGACTTCCTTTTAATTTTCTCAATAGTATCTTTTGAGGGAAGAAGTTTTCAAATTAAATGAAATTGAACTTATCACTTTTGAATTTATGCATGTTTTTGAATTGTAAGAAATAATATCTTAAACCAGGGTCACAAAAAAAAATATCTGATATATTTTGTTTTAAAGGCTAATTGTTCTAAGTTTCACATTTAGATCCATGATATATTTATTTAGAGTTAAATTTTGTGTGTGCTGCAAAGCAAAGCTCTAGGTTATTTAATGTGTTTTGAAGTGTGGATCTATAATTGCTGTAGCAGAATAATTTTTTCTCTATTGGCTTAAATTGTCTGCCTTTTAGAAAGATCAACTGAATACTGAGATTGCTATTGTTCAGTTGCTAAGTCATGTCTGACCTGACTGCAGCATGCCAATCTTTCCTGTCCTTCACCATCTCTTGGAGTTTGTTCAAATTCATGTCCATTGAGTTGGTGATGCCATCCAACCATCTCATCTCTCTAGTACCCTTTTCCTCCTGCCTTCAGTCTTTCCCAGCATCAGGGTCTTTTCCGGTGAGTCAGCTCTTCACACCAGGTAGCCAAAGTATTGAAGTTTCATCTTCAGCATCAGTCCTTCCAATGAATATTCAGGGTTGATTTCCTTTAGGGTTGACTAGTTGGATTTCCTTGCTATCCAAGAGACTCTCAAGAGTCTTTTCTAACACCATGTTTGAAAGCATCAATTCTTCGCTGCTCAGCCTTCTTTATGGTCCAACCCTCACATCCATACATGACTACTGGAAAAACCACAGCTTTGACTATATGGGCCTTTTGTTGGCAAAGTAATGTTTCTGCTTTTTAATAATGGGTTTGTCATAGCTTTTCTTCTAAGGAGCAGGATACTGAATAAGTATTTACAAAAAAAAAAAAGAAGAGAGAGAGAGAAAGTGTTGGTGGAGATCTGATATGCTGAGATCTGTTCCAGTTGTAGGAAAGTTGAGAACAATGATCCTGGCAGAAAGCAACACATGGTGTGAGTGCCACACACAGAAGAGGCCAAAATCATAAGAATGCCATTTTGATCACATAGGAATCAATCAGTGCTAAATATTGTTTACATAAATGGATCTGAAATGCTAAAAGTTGACTCATTGGAAAAGACACTGATGCTGGGAAAGATTGAGGGCAGGAAGAGATGGCAGTGACAGAGAATGAGATGGTTGGATGACATCACTGACTCAAAGGGCATTAGTTTAAGCAAACTCCAGGCAATAGTGAAGGATGGTGAAGCCTGGTGCTCTGCAGTCCATGGGGTCACAAGGAGTTGGACATGACTGAACAACAACAAGGCCTGCTCTAAGAATCTGAATGTTTCTCTAGTAGAACACATTGTTCCATACATTTAACCCATTTAAGCCTAGTCAGTTAGAAAACTGGCATCATGGAAACTCCGAATGTGTACTAGTGGAACAGTTTTGTTTTTTGTTTTTGTTTTTTTTGCTTTTTTAAATTTATTTTTTCCTCTTTGAAAATACTATCAAACATGGAAAAAGATTAAATAGATAGCTCATGCTTGGTGGTGAATTTTGAAAAGATAAACAGGCAGTGAACATATGAAAGGCAAATAGTAAATCATCCTTGTGAATGATCAAAGAAATGCGTATTTAAAACAATATCCTAGCACTGGTTTTACTCTAAACAAATAAATATAGTTGTTATCATAAAGTCCATAGGACCATAGCTATGTTACTGTTTCTATGGTAAATTGGTATATTCTTTTTAAAAGAATTCTTATGCAGAAATTCAAATGCTTTACTTAGGAAAGCTAATTCCAGGAAATAACTCTAAAATTACAACTAGAAGCCCAAAATTCAAAACAGAGAGGATGCTTTTAGATGCATTCTCTCTGTTTCAAATTTAAAAATATTAGAAATAATTAGAGTGTACAATATTATGAAAATGATACATTGATATGAGGCCATTAATTTTTAAAAATTTATTTATTTTTTAATTGAAGGATGATTGCTTTATAGAATTTTGTTGTTTTCTGTCAAACTTCAACATGACTCAGCCATAGGTATACATATATCTCCTCCGTCTTGAACCTCCCTCTCATCTTCCTCCCCATCCCACCCCTCTAGGCTGATACAGAGCCCCTGTTTGAGTTTCCTGAGACATATAGCAAATTTCCATTGACTATCTATTTTACATATGGTAATGTAAGTTTCCGTGTTACTCTATCCATACATCTCACCCTCTCCTCCCCTCTCCCCATGTCCATAAGTCTGTTAAATGTTTAATTAACCTGAAGTCAAAGCAGAACAATGAGAGGAGGAAGATGTGTTCTTTTTAAATGTTATCTAAGATTGTAAATATATTTATATTAATAGAGTGATTATATTACATAAATGTATGTAGTGCATGTGTCTAAGTGTAAGTTTCATCTTACCCTTCTGAATATAGGGATGAAGTTGTATCTAATTTCTAGGATCACTCTGAGGATTAAATTTCAAGTATAAAGTATGCATCTAAGTAAATTACATTCTACAGCTATAACAAGATATCTATAGTTAATAAATTACTTTCTAAGTGGGTTTTAGGTCAATAAAACTAGAGAGTCGAAATAACAATATATTCTCAGCTCTCAGTTCAGTATTTTATGTTGATTTAAGAGGTGTGACTTTGGTTCAAGGAGTTACAAAGTAGAGATATAATCATATTGAGAATAATATCATTCATTGCATAATAGTCAGTGGAAACCATTTGTGCTGTCCTCTAATCTCAATTCCACAAAGTATAGCAGTGACATGTTATAAAGTATGCTAAGTCTCCATATCTCATTAGTATTCTACTCAGTGCAATCTCGCAATTCATAAAATGAATATATCTCTGCTCAGCAATTCCAGAAAATGTGAAATTTTGCCATTTTCCATTTCAAATGGCATTTGTATTTATTGTGTTTATCTAAATATCTCATTTTTTTCTGGTAAAAATGATTTGAAGCAGCTGCATTAAAGGGAAAAACTTAATAGTGGAGGGAAAAGGGACAATTAGGGATAAAAACCAGAAAGACACCCTTGAAAGTGTTCTGCGAGGTCAAAGGAGCCTCCAGTACTTTTTCATGGAGAGGCTGGTGGTTATGGCTGTGCATTGTTCTCACTTCCTGGCTAACAAAAGTGGTTTTACTAAGGCAGTTTTGGATATCTGAAAACAAAGTTGATCAAGTCAGGGTCAGAGTCTCAAGACAGAAATTCCTTCTCCAAGTACTAATTGATGTGTAATGTCAGTGTCCCAAATTCCTTCCAACCTTATATGACTTTGCTGACAAAGGATAATTATAATAACGATGTATTTAGTACTCATTTTGTAACAGCTTAATGATGCTGCATATAGTTGAGCATGCTGTGTTTTGCACAACACTGGCACTCTATTCATATTGTAGTCAAATGCAGATATTCAAATTATGTTTTACTGGCAGTAAGACATCTTGGGGAAGAGAATCTTTCAGTTAACAGAAAGACACAATATGGATAAACTGAGGCCCTGAACTGTGCTTGGAAGGCAAAATAAATTATCTATTTTATTTTTATGGAACTATCTTATAATGGAACATTATCTTAATTTAGAGATGATGACATTGAGCTTCAAAAAGACTGAAATTTGTCCAAGGTCATAGCTAGTCATTGATAGACCTGAGACTTAAGACCAGATTATTCTAATTATAAATTTCATAAATTTTGAAAAATCTTTTTATTATGGAAGTTCCAAATTTATTCAGTGTAGAAACAGGCTATATTGAATATCCACCACCCAACTGCAGCAACTATTAGTGGTCTTGTTATCATGCTTCATTTATGGACAGGGAGGCCTGGTGTGATGCGATTCATGGGTCGCAAAGAGTCGGACACAACTGAGCGACTGAACTGAACTGAACATTTTTAAAGGCTTATATTTCCTAGGTTCCTCATCTTAACGTTTTTTTAAAAACCTCATACAATATGTGATTAAACTATAAGCTCCCTCTAGTATTTTATTTATAAAAGAGAAGTGCATGAACGCACACATGGATAGGTTAAAAGAGAAATGAACTGAGATTGACTTTCTTGACTATTTATTTTAGAAGTAAAGAAGACTAAAAAAATATCAAACTCAAAAAAAATATAATATATATTATAATGGAAAGCAATAAAATTTCAAAGATTTTGAAAGGCTTACCTAAAATTCTAGCAAAATGGATACTAACCACATGAGATTTTTAGCAGCTGTATCATCAGAGTTGATTTAAACTCAAAGAAAAATTACAGATTCATACATATTTGAGATAGGAATGACCACTGAAGTCATACAGTCTGTTCTTTCTTATAAGATTGTTTACTTTGCTTTAACAGTATATTTGCTTATCTGATATTAAAGTCAGACAATATAAATCAGCAGGCTTATATAGACAAATGGGCTTCCATAGTGGCTCAGTTGATAAGAATCTGCTTACAAATCAGGAGACCTTTGTTTGATCCCTGAGTCAGGAATATCCCCTGGAGAAGGAAATGGTAACCCACAACAGTACTCTTCCCTGGAGAATTCCATGCACAGAGGAGCCAGGCAGGCTATAGTCCATGGGATTGCAGAGTCGGACTGAATAACTAACTTTCACTTTTCATTTTATATAGGCATAATAAAAGGATATTACAAAAGTTGTCAATTGTTTGATAATCATACACTGACTACTGACAAGTCAGAGAGATGATGCCTTCAGAGATGTATGCTGCTGCTGCTGAGTTGCTTTAGTTGTGTCCGACTCTGTGCGATCCCACAGATGGCAGCCCACCAGGCTCCCCCGTCCCTGGGATTCTCCAGGCAAGAACACTGGAGTGGGTTGCCATTGCCTTCTCCAATGCATGAAAGTGAAAAGTGAAAGTGAAGTCACTCAGTCGTGTTCGACTCTTCGCGACCCCATGGACTGCAGCCTACCAGGCTCCTCCTTCCATGGGATTTTCCAGGCAAGAGTACTGGAGTAGGTTGCCATTGCATTCTCCGTCAGAGATGTATAGTTGTCTTCATAAACAGGAGGTCTGCTGCTGCTAAGTCGCTTCAGTCATGCCCAACTTTGTGCGACCGCATAGACAGCAGCGCACCAGGCTCCCGTCCCTGGGATTCTCCAGGCAAGAACACTGGAGTGGGTTGCCATTTCCTTCTCCAATGCATGAAACTGAAAAGTGAAAGTGAAGTCGCTCAGTCATGTCCGACTCTTCGTGACCCCATGGACTGCAGCCTACCAGGCTCCTCTGCCCATGGGATTTTCCAGGCAATAGTACTGGAGTGGGGTGCCATTGCCGTCTCCAAAATAGGAGGTCATATTTCATTTATTATAACAAAAACATTAGATTGAGAATATTCAGTAAGTCAGAAAAACACTAAACATGTGATATGGAATTAAGAGTGAAACATAAATACTAGAAATATATATATATTTATATGTATATTAAGGTTTCTATATCTTCACAACCCTACCCCAACCCACCTTTGAATCTGTTGCTGAATATTATGCAGAGGGGATCAAACAGTACCCCAGAAGAAAAACAGATGGATCCTTTAGTTTTGAGAAAGTCATAGGCATAATAAAACATTACAATCTTAACAGAAGTTCAGTTCAGTTCAGTTTAGTCACTCAGTCATGTCTGACTCTTTACGACCCCATGAACTGCAGCACGCCAAGCCTCCCTGACCATCACCAGCTCCCGGAGCCTACCAAAACTCGTCCATCCATCTCATCCTCTGTCGTCCCCTTCTCCTCCTGCCCTCAATCTTTCCCAGCATCAGGGTCTTTTCAAATGAGTCAGCTGTTCACATCAGGTGGCCAAAGTATTGGAGTTTCACCTTCAACATCAGTCCTTACAATGAATACCCAGGACTGATCTCCTTTAGGATAGACTGGTTGGATCTCCTTACAGTCCAAGGGACTCTCAAGAGTCTTCTTCAACACCACAGTTCAAAAGCATCAATTCTTCGGTGCTCAGCTTTCTTTATAGTCCAATTCTCACATCCATAGATGATTACTGGAAAAACCATAATCTTGACTAGATGACCTTTGTTGGCAAAGTAATGTCTCTGCTTTTCAATATGCTGTCTAGGTTGGTCATAACTTCCCTTCCAAGGAGTAAGCATCTTTTAATTTCATGGCTGCAGTCACCATCTGCAGTGATTTTGGAGCCCCCCAAAATAAAGTCATCACTGTTTCCACTGTTTCCCCATCTATTTCCCATGAAGTGATGGGACCAGGAGCCATGATCTTCGTTTTCTGACTGTTGAGCTTTAAGCCAACTTTTTCACTCTCCTCTTTCACTTTCATCAAGAGGCTTTTTAGTTTTTCTTCACTTTCTGCCATAAGAGTGGTGTCATCTGCATATCTGAGGTTATTGATATTCCTCCCGGTAATCTTGATTCCAGCTTGTGCTTCTTTCAGCCCAGTGTTTCTCATGATGTACTCTGCATATAAGTTAAATAAGCAGGGTGACAATATACAGCCTTGATGTACTCCTTTCCCTTTTGGAACCAGTCTGTTGTTCCATGTCCAGTTCTAACTCTTGCTTCCTCATCTGGATACAGGTTTCTCAAGAGGCAGGTCAGGTAGTGTGGTATTCCCATCTCTTTCAGAATTTTCCACAGTTTATTGTGAGCCACACAGTCAAAGGCTTTGACGTTGTCAATAAAGCAGAAATAGATGTTTTCCTGGAACTCTCTTGCTTTTTTGATGATCCAGCAGATGTTGGTAATTTGATCTCTGGTTCCTCTGATTTTTCTAAAACCAGCTTGAACATCTGGAAGTTCATGCTTCATGTGACAGAAGACCTAACCTCAACCCTAAAAAAGATAAACAGAAACATTAAAATTGTTATATATACCTTGTATTTATTAATAACAAAAAATAAGTTTATGCAAAAACATTAAACATTAAAATACATACATTTTTGTTCGTCTGTTTTAGGGTTGGGGGCAGGCCTTTGGTAAGGATTGTAATGTCTTATGCCAGTGACTGTCTCAAAGTTAGAGGATCCATCTCTTTCTTTTCTGGGAAACTCAGTTTGACTTCCTGTGCATAAGATTCAGCAACAGATTCAAAGATGGGGTAAGGTAGGGTTATGAAAATTTATGGAGCCACTTTTCTGAGTAACTCCATCCTCTAGGAAATAAACTGTGTGCTCTACTCATCTGGCCACTTCTGCCTTTCTATACTACAGACTTCTCCTGTCAGCTTAGGGAAATCACGGTGTTATGTTCAGATCCTCATCCTTGTTCAGCGGCTCAGAAAGCATCTTTGGGCAGAAAGCCAGGGTTGATCATAGGGGCTCACCTCATTCTTTTCTCCTTTCTCTTAGAAATCAAAGCCCTGCAATTCTTATTTTTCAGTGTTTGAGGAAAAGTTTCAAAAGTTTATTTCCCAGTTTTCTTATTATTTAGAGGGCGAAGCTAAGACTTATGCCAGATTCCCTATTATGACTGCAGGCATAAATTTTATGTATAAGGTTTAGCCCTTGGAGTATGTATGCATGCATTTGTCTCTTATAAATGGACTGATGTATATATTTGTCTCTTATAAATGGACTGATTTAAATGTACTTCCTAAATACAGTCTTCCTGGATCCCTTAGCTATAATTAAAATTAGATTATCCCCTTATCCTTCATAGTACTTAGTCACATCCCAATTTTGAATTGTGCTATATATTTTATTTAGTTATATATTATATTTAGTTATATATCAGTTATATTTATATAACTGTTTATCAGTTTAGTTATATTTATATAACTGTATATCAGTTTAGTTATATTTAGTTATATATTATATTTAGTTATATATCAGTCTTCCCACTACAAGTTCAAGAAGAGATGCATCTCTAATCTTAAAGGTGGTGATGGAGAAGGAATAGTACATCCACTTGCATGGTATCCTGCTTGAGATTACCTCCTAAAATTAGTCACAAAATCTGCTGGGACAATCAAAGTTAATAAGTTATTGAGTTGAGAAGTCCACAGATTATTAAAGTCATTGTCAAGCTCTGGGCCATTTTGGAGTTGCCTTAATAATACAATGAATAAAACATCATATTTGTATCTTGTTAGTAACATTACAGAGAGTCCAGTCTCTGATATTCCAAGCATATGGAAAAAATGAAGCTTAATTCATAAAGTAGCAAATGCTGCTTTATCACTCTAAAGAGTAAAGCATCTCTATTTATGAGAAATAATATATACTGAGCAGCAGCACTGTGAGCAGACTATTAAAAATAATTTTTTTTGTATTACAAACATCTCTATTGCAAGTCATTGGATGTATATTAGTCTCCTTATTTATCCTCTGTTCCATACTTGTACAAAGCAGATATTTAATAAAAGTATTGTTAATCTAGGAAATTAAAGTTCAGCTATTTAAGCCTTCATCCTGTAAATTCTGGAAGTAGTTATATATCTAAAACCACGATAAAATAAATATATTTGCATTATGTAAGAAGGCAGTAATTAAAATGTACTTAAATTTTCATATTCAAATCTTTGACAGTCTCATAAAATGAGATATGGATTCTTTGCTGGATAAAGTACACATAAACTTACACATCATTTGCTTGTGACCTGAAGGAATTCCCTATTTATTTACATGTAAATGATATTTTCAGTTTATCTAGAAGAAAGGACAGACCATGTTGGTCTTTGCTAAGCAGGAGTCTAAGAAACAAATAACACTTTTTTTTCCTTGCTAGAGTATTTGGACATTTGTACATGCTTTTGTCTTATTTCCTACTGAGAGAATAATAAATAGCTTTAAGATAATAATAACTGTGAGGGCATGGTTAGTTTATTTCCTCTCATTTAATCTATTTAATAAATATTTAGTGCATTTATTTCTACTACACCTGGACACTGCAGTATGTTTTAGGAACACTTCAATGAACAAAACAACCTTGGGCTTTCTTTTATGATTCTTTGGTTCTTATTTGGGCAGATAAATAATAATCAAGTGAGCAATTAAATAAAGTTGTATGCATTTTTTACTAAGCGTCCGTGTATGCTAAGTTGCTTCAGTCGTGTTCAGCTCTTTGTGACATGGACTATAGCCTGCCAGGCTCCTCTGTCCATGGTATTCTCCAGGCAAGAATACTGGAGTGGGGGTTGCCAAGCCCTTCCTTCAGGGGATCTTTCTGGCCCTGGGATCAAACATTTGTCTCTCAAGTCTCTTACATCTCCAGCACTGGCAGGCAGGTTCTTTACCACTAGTGCTACCTGGGAAGCCCCTAACATAAGGACTATAAATAAAATATAGCATTGTGATAGAAAATGTCTTTGGAGAGCTGAAGGATTCAAATGCTGCAGGTAATTCATATATAACAGAAGAGTGTTCTCAGTATAGAGAACAGAACCTAAAGGACTTGAGGTTGGGTAAAGTCTCATACTTTTGGAAATATGGTGTAGGAGTATCAAAACTCTCCACATATCTCAGAATTAGATCCGGAATGGGGGAATATAGTCAATATTTTATAATAGCTATAAGTGGGTTGCCATTTCCTTCTCCAATGCATGAAAGTGAAAAGTGAAAGTGAAGTCACTCAGTCGTGTCCAACTCTTAGCGACCCCATGGACTGCAGCCTACCAGGCTCCTCCATCCATGGGATTTACCAGGCAAGAGTACTGGAGTGGGTTGCCATTGCCTTCTCCATAAATGGAGTATAGCCTGTAAAAATTGTGAATCACTATGTTGTAAATGACTAGAGCCACCACTTTCCAGCCAGACAGGTAGAAAGAAAACCAGGAGAAAGAGTTGTCACGGAAATGAAGATTAAAATGGTGTTTGAAACCAACCAAATCTTTAAAATGAAAAATAAAAACAGCAATGATTTCTAATGTACAAGATGAGATAAGAATTTTATGATATATATGGAAAGACGCACCATAGCATATTTCAGAGAAGTTAACTAAATGTCATAATCAGCATGTTAGAAGTTTCCATGGCTTATTAAAATACAAGGATAAGAACTCATAAGCATCCTGAATCTAAATACCTTCCCTGGCATGTGATCAAAGAGAAGATAAAAGAGAGAATCTGCTATTTATTGATCACATACTCTGTGCCATTGAATAAAATAGTGATTAAGAACACAGAAGTAATGGCTGGATTGACAGTGTTCAAATTTCAGTGTTGTGTTGATCAGCTCTGTGTCCTTGGGCATGAGGCATCCAAACATCAAAGAGTCCCAAAATACTGTTGTGTTTTTGTGTAGATCATTACTTACAGCACTATATATGTGGGTTCAGTAAGTTATTTAAATAAACTTATTTTTCCAAATAATTAACGTATCTCATTGGAGATATAATGGAAGAATAGTGAGCTGTTGTTTAAGCCATTTTTCAGCTACAGCATTTATGTATTTCTCTTTAGCATACATTTAGATAATACAATTGCTTCCTTCTTTTGTTTTAAAGATGTACTGTGCTAGCTCTTGATTCTTTGCAAATCAAACACTCCCAAAACCAAGCTGTGGGCAAAAAAGCACAAATGCTCTGTTCAAGTTACCTGTTGGTAAGTTTAAAATCACTGTGAAAAAAATATAGCTAGGATCCCTGTCATAATGTGTTTTACAAGGCTGAAATCAAGGTGGCAACAGGGTATCATTCCTTTTAGGCTGTTGATAGAATTCAGCTCCATGCAGAGATCCCTGTTTGCTTGCTGGCTGTTTCCAGGGAGATTCTCTCAGCTCTGGCCACCTGCGTGCCTCTGTTTCCTTCTTCATTTCCAAGCCAGCGCAAAGGAACTGAAATCTCTCACTCTGAATCTCTTTCACCTCTCCTTCTGTGTGGTCTCTTCTACCTCCAGCAAGAGAAAAGTCTCTCTTCACGAGGGCTCATGTGATTAGATTGCATCTACCCAGAAAATCCAGAATAACCTCCCTTTGGGGGTCAGAAAACCTGAATTACATTTAAAAAGTCTCCTTTGCTATGTAACAAAACATATTTACAGGTTACAAGGAATAGGTATGGGTATTTCAGCTTCCCAGATGGCTCACTGGTAAAGAATCTACCTGCCAATACAAGAGGTAAGTTCTATCTATAGGTCGTGAAGATCCCTTGGAGGAGGAAATGGCAACCCACTCCAGTATTTTTGCCTGAGAAATACCATGGACACAGGGAGCCTGATGGGCTACAATCCATGGGGTTTCAAAAGAGTTGGACATGACTTTGCAACTAAACAACAATCTTTGGGAGACCATTCTATTTACCACATTGGTTCTTCAGAGTCCTTTATTAAAAGTAAGTAGTTGTTTGGAAATCAAACCACATGTTTTCCAATCATGTTTATTTACTAAAGATGTTTATATATCAGCCTGTAGGAAAAATACTTTTTAATTCATAAATCCCTAGAGTATTTAAACTCAAACTTATTAAGAACTGTTATAAAGGATAATATATCACAATCTTGATCTCTTAGGTATAAAGTATAATGGCATAATGTATTGTCTTCAGAGAACATTAACCTGGAGGATATATTACTAATAAATTCATAACTTACAAAAATCATATTTTAATTCATCTCAATTGAATCAGTTGACGTACTGAGTCTAATTTTGAAGAAATGAGAGGAAAATTTTAGTTAACAGTAGTTGCTTTAGGTAAGAAGGCAGGTAACTATCAATGTCTTTGTCCATTTTCATACAATCTTACTTTTGGGTAAAAGAATCAATTTGCCATGGGTGATAGAGAAGGAGCTAAGCCCTTCGTTAAGGAGAAATAACTAGGATTCTAAGAATCTATACAATCAGTATGAGTCATATGCATTTGTGAGGCTATATTATTCAAGGTGGAACATGTACAGTAAATGAGTAGATAATCCTTCTCAATTCTGCATTGGTCAAACTACACCTAGCATATCACATTCAATATTGGAAATCATTCATTGTAGAAATAAACATGGTGGATTTTAGTATAGAGCTTCCAACATTTTTAAGAGAAACTAAATAGGACATTTGAGGCATAGTTAAAGTAACTGGAGACGATGAGGATAAGAATCAAGTCCTATTTGCAATTATTTAAAAGACATTTCTAAAATTTAAAAGGGGAATGAATATTTTCTGAGTGACTTGAAGGGAAAGATTTTTGACTAATTAGGTGGAAGTAATAGAGAAGAATGTCTTTACCTTAAAAAAGCTAAGAGATAACTTCTTTATTTTGGGAGCTGTTTAATACTGAAAAAGCTACCCTGGAGAGTGATTACCTAGTACCTGGAAGATGTTCAAGGAAGCCTGGAGGAATATTTGGAGGAGATGCTGCAGAATAGCAGTGTGTCTCAAACTTTAGTGCAAATACCAACCACCTGGGGATCTTGTTAAAACTGTAGCCTGTGAATCAGTTGATCCAGGATAGGCATAAAATTCTGCATGCCTAACAAGTCCAAGGTGATACAGGTTGAAGCTGCTCCCCAGATCCCTCTTTGAGTAGTAATTTTGTAGCAGGATTGCATGTAGTATGACAATGCATCAGTGATCTAAGGATCATTTCACCCCAATACCTTATTAAATCCTGTTTGGCATAGCAGGGACATGATTTCTATGTTGGGTAGGGAACCTCTATCATCCCACGTTGGCAAGAGAAATAGGCACACTTTTACACAGAAAAGTCAGAGAAAGTGAGATTATCTTAACTAAGAGGACATTTGGAACTTGGTGTACATTTCTCCTCACCATGTATTATTTCTGGTTCTTATATTGAGGTTTTTGTTAGCAAATGATGATAGGAACTGTTTTCTGGTTCCTTTAGTGGTATCATTTCATCTTTCATAACTATCTCTTGGCCTTATTGAGTATATTTGAAATGGAACTTTTCATTGGGATGTTTATGTTTGGATCATGCTTAAATGTCAAATGAATTTTGGAAAATTCCATGTGGTAGACAAAAACATTAAACTTCCATAGCATTTGCTCTTATTTTATACTTTCTGTAGTTTAGCTGTAATGAGACGGCTGACTTCAGTCACTGACTATAAGCAGAAGAATGGTGACTGAATTATATACATCTCTGGACAGAAACATCTTAGCCCTTTATCTGCACTAGCACATGGATTACGGGCCATATTTAGCTTTCCCATAATTAAATATTTTCTTAAAAATGCATTTTATGCTACATTGAGAAGGTTCCATTCAAAGAAGGTAATGCAGTATGACTGATTCAAGCTACTTGTTTTTGCATTGAATGGGGGCCATCAAAGTGGAAAAAGTTAAAATTTTCACATAATTTTCAAAACCTGTCACAAAACAGACAAAACAACAAATCATTCTCCCTTTCTCTTTATACTCTAATTTGAAACTTTGTAGATTCAACTTAGAATTAAAATGTTATTAGTATAGTTTAAATTTTAGCTCCTAGTGCTAATATCCAGGCTAAGAGCTCTACTAAAAGTGAGAAATTATCTGCACTCGACAGTTTGAAAAAGCCAAAAGGAAGATAATAAAAATACTAAGAAATGTTCTAATTCTTGGTGTTTTTTTCCAACGTTTCTATTAATCATTAGAGAGTATGAGTATATAATTTAATAGATTTGTTACAGACTATATAGAAAATCATGATAAATTGGCCCAAGAAGCTAGGTTTCAAGCTTTGTGCTCTGATTAATGGAAACCATTCTTTTATTTTCAAATGGTGAAAGGGACAGTGGGTTTAGGGGACCTTAGATTGACAGATTTGCTTCACCACAGTGGGAGGAAATGAAACTGTATTTACTTTGCATTTAGATGCCAATCATTGAAAAATCAATTCCTACAAATAAATAGTTTTTTGTAATCTCATCTATCTTCCTGTCTGTTTTAAAAGGAGACTGTCACAAAACCATTTTAGAAGAATAATCGTGATGTATGTCCATGTTTCAGAGGCCCAAAATGGTCTATCAAAAACAGATTCATAGTTGAAGAAATTTAAGTTTTGAACAGTTGGGAAAATAAAATTTCCACAGAACTCAACCAAGGTGGACAGGTAGTCTAATTGATTTGGGACCATTGAGACATACATAAGATAGTCCTAATATATGAGACTATACTAGGATACATAGTTGTATATATTATATATATATACATGCACATATATAGTTCAAATATGTACATGTATACATGTATATATACATACTAAATATGTGTTTTGTTGAGGATGTCTTTAGTACACAATGCTTAGTGACAAGTAGTGTATTTGGAGATGGGAAGTGATAGGAAAAGGATTTCCAGGAGAATATGGAGGCAGATGGTAGAGACTGGGGGAAGCTGGGACCAGATGCTCCTTGTGGAGGTCAGCATATAAGGGAGAGGGGGGGAAGGGAGAGGGATGGAGAGAAGGAATGAAGATCTGAAATTAGGATATTTCTACAGCAATTGTTCAAGGGTAATACAACCTAATATTAGATCCATTTCTTTATGTGTCTCTTGGAAAGAAAAAATGAAAACACCAGCTTTAATTTAAAAGGGTTATGAATCATTTTAAAAGATATTATTAAATCAAAGAGAGATAAATATTCACTATTAACATTTAATAAGTTCATTTTTCTCAAAATACCATCATTATACCTCTCTTAAACCCTATATTATCCTATTATTTCTCTATCAGTATCTCAGAGTTTTACTTTGTTTATATTAAAATATCACTTAGTTCAAGATCATACCTATCTTATGTACATCCACATGAGCTGCACATTTTTATGGCTATTTTAATTAGATAAATATGAGCTTGACTCATAAAAGCCAATAGAAATTCTAGTTGGGAATTGGATTGAGATTGCAATGAAATAATAGTTAATTTTATTCCTAGATTCTGTAACCTATTTTAATTTTGATGAAATAGGAACCAGGTATTCCAGATATGTGAAAATCTTACTTGTTTCTCACCATTCTTCAGTAGAAGCTCAAGTTCTATTTAACTCTAACTATTTAACTCTTCTATTCTAACTCTCAGGTTAAAGTGCCCTCAGATTTTATATGCCCTGTTAATGGGTCCATCTAGTCAAGGTTATGGTTTTTCCCATAGTCATGTATGGATGTGAGAGTTGGACTTCATCTATCTTCCTGTCTGTTTTAAAAGGAGACTGTCACAAAACCATTTTAGAAGAATAATCGTGATGTATGTCCATGTTTCAGAGGCCCAAAATGGTCTATCAAAAACAGATTCATAGTTGAAGAAATTTAAGTTTTGAACAGTTGGGAAAATAAAATTTCCACAGAACTCAACCAAGGTGGACAGGTAGTCTAATTGATTTGGGACCATTGAGACATACATAAGATAGTCCTAATATATGAGACTATACTAGGATACATAGTTGTATATATTATATATATATACATGCACATATATAGTTCAAATATGTACATGTATACATGTATATATACATACTAAATATGTGTTTTGTTGAGGATGTCTTTAGTACACAATGCTTAGTGACAAGTAGTGTATTTGGAGATGGGAAGTGATAGGAAAAGGATTTCCAGGAGAATATGGAGGCAGATGGTAGAGACTGGGGGAAGCTGGGACCAGATGCTCCTTGTGGAGGTCAGCATATAAGGGAGAGGGGGGGAAGGGAGAGGGATGGAGAGAAGGAATGAAGATCTGAAATTAGGATATTTCTACAGCAATTGTTCAAGGGTAATACAACCTAATATTAGATCCATTTCTTTATGTGTCTCTTGGAAAGAAAAAATGAAAACACCAGCTTTAATTTAAAAGGGTTATGAATCATTTTAAAAGATATTATTAAATCAAAGAGAGATAAATATTCACTATTAACATTTAATAAGTTCATTTTTCTCAAAATACCATCATTATACCTCTCTTAAACCCTATATTATCCTATTATTTCTCTATCAGTATCTCAGAGTTTTACTTTGTTTATATTAAAATATCACTTAGTTCAAGATCATACCTATCTTATGTACATCCACATGAGCTGCACATTTTTATGGCTATTTTAATTAGATAAATATGAGCTTGACTCATAAAAGCCAATAGAAATTCTAGTTGGGAATTGGATTGAGATTGCAATGAAATAATAGTTAATTTTATTCCTAGATTCTGTAACCTATTTTAATTTTGATGAAATAGGAACCAGGTATTCCAGATATGTGAAAATCTTACTTGTTTCTCACCATTCTTCAGTAGAAGCTCAAGTTCTATTTAACTCTAACTATTTAACTCTTCTATTCTAACTCTCAGGTTAAAGTGCCCTCAGATTTTATATGCCCTGTTAATGGGTCCATCTAGTCAAGGTTATGGTTTTTCCCATAGTCATGTATGGATGTGAGAGTTGGACTGTGAAGAAAGCTGAGCGCTGAAGAATTGATGCTTTTGAACTCTGGTGTTGGAGAAGACTCTTGAGAGTCCCTTGGACTACAAGGAGATCCAACCAGTCCATTCTGAAGGAGATCAGTCCTGGGTGTTCTTTGGAAGGAATGATGCTAAAGCTGAAACTCCAGTACTTTGGCCACCTCATGCGAAGAGTTGACTCATTGGAAAAGACTCTGATGCTGGGAGGGATTGGGGGCAGGAGGAGAAGGGGACGACAGAAGATGAGATGGCTGGATGGCATCACCGACTCGATGGACGTGAGTTTGAGTGAACTCCAGGAGTTGGTGATGGACAGGGAGGCCTGGAGTGCTGCGATTCATGGGGTCGCAGAGTCAGACACGACTGAGCGACTGAACTGAACTGAACTGAATGCCTTCCACAGAAGGTGGATTTCCTTCATTGTTTTCAGAAACAATTTTGAGTTCTATTTTCTGTCTCCTCTTGAAATTCCTAATGCTTATAGTCTTACAAAGAATTCTCTGTTAATGAGAAGGGGTCCTGCAAAAGCACACTGAAGACATGAGAGATCTGTGGTCACTCACTGAGCAAGGTGACAGGAATGGGAAAAGTGTCCATGTGTCTACTTCTTAGCAGATGTGAATTCTTGGCTTTGTTATGATTTCATAGGCTTTGTCTTATGTAGAGAGGTATGGGTTATGTGAGAGGGTTTTTTGTTGTTGTTTTAAGATGGTGGAGTTAGCAAAGATGTAAAGAAAGTTTAGGGTTGATAAGTACACCTTAAAAAATGTCTTCTGTTAAAATAAACTTTTAATTGAGTGATTTCACAAATTGTAAGCTGTTTTCATACGTACTAACTTATGGACTAAGTGTGCTGCTGCTGAGTCGCTTCAGTTGTGTCCGATTCTGTGCGACCCCATAGACGGCGGCCCACCAGACTCCCCTGTCCCTGGGATTCTCCAGGCAAGAACTGTGCTAGGAGAGTATATTAACTTTCCATATTCTCAATTTTACAAACATTACTGATTCAAAAAATTTAAAAACCTAATAATATTGTTCTAGGTGAGTATGAATTTTTATTATATACTGTATTTATTCTATGCACATGTCTTGGAGAATTGTAAGGTAAGGGAGTTAGAGAAGGCGAGGTTCAGAAAAAGGAGGAGACCGGCACTTCACAGGAACAGATTGCCTTTAATGAGGCGAGAAGGGGCAGCAGTCAGATTAGTGAGCTGCTGCCCTAACCCAAGAAAAGAGTAAGTGTGTATATGTATATAGGCATGTATGTGGAAAGCTACTGTCTTAAGGGGGCCTGTTCTTCTCCAAGGTTGTTCAGAGTAGATATCTTTTAAAAGGCTGGGGCAAGGAATTGGAAATTGGCCAGAGGCTGGACCAACTGGGAGCTGGGAATAATCAACCTTAATGTCCATTTTTTTCTTAGGGTGAGAGAATTATTTGTTTTGCATAGAATGGTGGGGAGGACCTGGAGGGGAGTTTTAACTCCAGGCTATTTTGAGCCATGTAACTTTCCTTCAATAATAACCCCAAAGGCACTATGTTCTGGTATTGAGTGGCATATACTAGCAATAGGGGCTTCCCAGGTGGCACTAGTGGTAAAGAACCCACCTGCAAAGGCAGGAGACAGAAGAGGTCAAGTTCAATCCCTGGATCAGGAAGATCCCCTAGAGAAGGAAATGGCATCCTATTCCAGCATTCTTGCTGGGTGAATCCCATGGACTGAGGAGCCTGGTGGGCTACACTCCATGGGGCTGCAAAGAGTCACACACGACTGAACATCTGAGCACAACATACTAGCAATATCTTGCCCTCTCTCACTTCTCTCGCACCATCTCTGTCTCTGTGCATGTGTGTGGAATGTGTATGTCTCCCTCTGTTCTTCATAGTTGCAGCTGATCCTTTCTGGGTTCAAAAGCAACTAGTATCATTGCTTTTGTGATACAATGGCAAGATTGATTAGTGATCATGATCTTGGTTCCCTGCATACCTCAAATTTAGGGTAAACGGCAGCACCTCCCATCAATTTTCTTTTATTTATCATCTGTGACTGTGATTGATCCACATTTACCTTCTTGGTGATTCTGCCAGTGAGGTAATGCAGGTACTCTGCAAGAGCTTGATTGCTGAGAGCCATGAAAATAGATGAAGAAATACAGCTTACTTGAAAAGGTGGATCATTGTCATAGCTCTGTTTTAATGTGCTCTGTTTGGTAGGATTGTTTCATACAGCATGGACAGTCATTCAAACATCAGGTTATCCTCCAGCAGCCTATTGAATGCAGGCTAGTATTATTTCACATAATGTCCTTTTTTCCCAAATAATGTTGTTTCTTTTTACAAGTTTCATTTAAAACTGAATAAGATAAGTTGACACTGATACCATTTCCTCTGTTGCAATTTTCAAAATAATTGGTTATATAAAAGTTATTCCCCAAAAAAGTAACAGTAATTCTTAACAAATTCCCATAAATACAGGATTTAAAACACAGCGTTAAATCATTACCTGCCTCTTTTTTGGCTCACATCTGAATTTCCATTTATAGCTTTAGAGTTTTTTACAGAGCAACCCTCAGCTATTAAACTTCTACTCTCATGCAATTTCAGGCTCTTTTGTGTGGAATTATAGTGATTACAGGAACCTCAGTCTGACATAATACTCAAGTCCATTAGCCTCAAGTTCTCTTTATTTTTAAAGGAGAATTAAAATGTCTTTTGAGTAATGTTTCCTCTAAATGATAAAGTTTTATTATATGCTAAACTTAGAAAAACAACAATCAACTCTTCTGGAGATAGATAGTTTTGCATTGTTCTAAAAGGAACATTACCCTTAAGAAATTCTACCTTCAAATCACTGAACTGCCATTTGTAAATGTGAAGTCCACAAGAATTACCTTGCATTTCGATTTGTTTATAAACAAAAAGTATATCAATATTATAATAAATAGTTTGCAAGAAAATAAGGTAATCACATAACACAATTATAATCAAATAATAAAAATACTCCTGGCATTTAAGTATTCTATATTAATAATATTCTATTTCCTCTGCAGCTTAGGATTACATTTTATGTATATACCACCTATCCATCCAGCATGTTTTTTTTTTTCCAATCCCAAAGAAGGAATTAATTAATTTATTTTTGATTGCACTGGGTCTTCGTTGCTTTGTGTGGTCTTTCTCTAGCTGCAGTGAGCAGCGACTACTCTTTGTTGTGATGCGTAGGCTTCTCATTGCAGCGGCTTCTCTTGTTAGGGAACACAGGCTCTAGGCACATGGGTTTCAGCAGTTGTGGCATACAGGCTCAGTAGTGTGGCTCATGGGCTCTAGAGCTTGGGCTCAGTAGTTGTGGTGCATGGACTGAGTTGCTCCATAGCAGGTATAATCTTCCCAGACCAGGGATTGAACCCATATTCACTGCATTGGCAAGCATATTCTCATCCACTGTACCACCAGGGAAATCTCCATCTGGCATGTATTAATGACATCACTGTCAACAATGGACAAAACATTTATTTTAATTCATAAAATGATGCTCAGTGAATTGTTAATATAATAAGCTCAGATAATATCTTCATACTATTAAGGATCTAAGATGCAATTTTAAGTATTAGAGATAATTATAAAAGATGGAAATCTCGTTCCATAAGAAGAGCTAGAAAAGAAATGCCTAGCAGGGTAGGTATAGATGTTTACACTGAAGAGGGAGGAATAATATAAAATTGAGGCAAAAAACACTAAGCTTTAAATAGACTCCTGCCTAATATGGGGTGGATATAAACTATTTTAGTCCCTTCATGTAGCTAAACCAACAACATAGAAGGGGTTGCTGTATTGGCTGGGACACTAGATTCTGATTACCAAAGAGATTCGAGGTTGCTACTCTACAGTGGTGGCATGGAGAACTTTGTCTGGAAACAAGTTATATCATAATACATTATTTCTAAATAATAACAGTCAGTTTTCATTGAAAATAGTTAAGATAGAGATTATTTCACTAATTATTATAATGACATTCATTTCAATGATGAAGTTATTTCTGTGAGAAATAGCTCTCGTAGAAACATAGGGAAATCAATCTGCTGAGGTGTTAGAAGGGGCAAGGGTAATAGTCAATGAATGATAGAAAAAAAGGACGCTATGATGAAGCAAAAACAACACCCAGTTGTGGATGTGACTGGTGATAGAAGTAAAGTCTGATGCTGTAAAGAGCAATATTGCATAGGAATCTGGAATGTTAAGTCCATGAATCAAGGTAAATTAGAAGCGGTCAAACAGATGGAAAGAGTGAACATGGACATTTTAGGAATCAGTAAACTAAAATGGACTGGAATGGGCAAATTTAACTCAGATGACCATTATACCTACTATTGTGGGCAAGAATCCCTTAGAAGAAATGGAGTAGCCCTCATAGTCAACAAAAGAGCAGAAATGCAGTACTTGGGTGCAGTCTCAAAAATGACAGAATAATCTCTGTTCATTTCCAAGACAAACCATTCAATATCACAGTAATCCAAGTCTATGCCCCAACCACTAATGCTGAAGAACCCGAAGTTGAACAGTTCTATGAAGACCTACAAGGCCTTCTAGAACTAACACCTGAAAAGGTGTCCTTTTCATCATAGGGGACTGGAATGCAAAAAGTAGGAGGTCAAGAGATACCTGAAGTAACAGGCAAGTTTGGCCTTGGAGTACAAAATGAAACAGGGCAAAGGCTAACAGAGGTTTGCCAACAGAATACACTGATCATAGCAAACACCCTTTTCTAACAACACAAGAGAAGACTCTACACATGGACATCAGCAGATGGTCAATACTGAAATCAGATTGATTATATTCTTTGCAGCCAAAGATAGAGAAGCTCTATACAGTCAGCAGAAACAAGACCAGGAGCTGACTATGGCTCAGATCATGAACTCCTTATTGCCAAATTCAGACTGAAATTGAACAAAGTAGGGAAAACCGCTAGACCATTCAGGTATGACCTAGATCAAATCCCTTACACTTATAGAGTGGAAATGACAAATATATTCCAGGGATTAGATCTGATAGATTGCCTGAAGAACTGTGGATGCATATTCATGACATTGATCAAGACCAATCCCAAGAAAAAGAAAATGCAAAAAGGCAAAATGGTTGTCTCAGGATGCCTTAAAAATAGCTGAGAAAAGACGAGAAGCTAAAGGCAAAGGAGAAAAAGGAAAGATATACCCATTTGAATGCAGAGTTCCAAAGAATAGCAAGGAGAGATAAGAAAGCTTTCCTCAGTGATCAGTGCAAAGAAATAGAAAGAAACAATAGAATGGGAAAGACTAGAGATCTCTTCAAGAAAACTAAAGATACCAAGGAAATACTTCATGCAAAGATGGGCACAATAAAGGACAAAAATAGTACGGGTCTAACAGAAGCAGAAGGTACTAAGAAGAGGTCGCAAGAATACACAGAAGAACTACACAAAAAAACATCTTCATGACCCAGACAACAATGATGGTGTGATCACTCACCTATAGCCAGACATCCTGGCATGTGAAGTCAAGTGGGCCTTAGGAAGCATCACTATGAACAAAGGTGGAGGTGATGGAATTCCAGTTGAGCTATTTCAAATCCTAAAAGATGATGCTGTGAAAGTGCTACAATCAATATGCCAGCAAATGTAGAAAACTCAGCAGTGGCCACAGGACTGGAAAAGGTCAGTTTTCATTCCAATCCCATAGAAGGATAATGGCAAGCAATCTTCAAACTACCATAAAATTGCACTCATCTCACACACTAGTAAAGTAATGCTCAAAATTCTCCAAGCCAGGCTTCGGCTATATGTGAACCATGAACTTCCAGATGCTCAAGCTAGTTTTAGAAAAGGTAGAAGAACCAGAGATCAAATTGCCAACATCTGTTGGATCATCAAAAAAGCAAGAGAGTTCCAGAAAAACATCTATTTCTGCTTTATTGACTATGCCAAAGCCTTTGACTGTGTGGATCACAATAAACTGTGGAAAATTCTGAAAGAGATGGGAATA
>SJXP01003328.1:59891-86001 GCA_006408505.1 Damaliscus lunatus | reverse complement strand
CAGGAAGCAACAGTTAGAAGTGGACATGGAACAACAGACTGGTTCCAAATAGGAAAAGGAGTACATCAAGGCTGTATATTGTCACCCTACTTATATAACTTATCTGCAGAGTACATCATGAGAAATGCTAGGCTGGCAGAAGCACAAGCTGGAATCAAGATTGCTGGGAGAAATATCCATAACCTCAGATATGCAGATGACACCACCCTTATGGCAGAAAGTGAAGAAGAACTAAAGAGCCTCTTGATGAAAGTGAAAGAAGACAGTGAAAAAGTTGGTTTAAAACTCAACATTCAGAAAACGAAGATCATGGCATCCAGTCCCATCACTTCATGGCAAATAGATGGGGAAACAGTGGAAAGAGTGATGACTTTATTTTTTGGGGTTCCAAAATCACTGCAGATGGTGACTGCAGCCATGAAATTAAAGGACGCTTGCTCTTTGGAAGAAAAGCTATGACCAAACCAGACAGCATATTAAAAAGCAGAGACATCACTTTGCTGACAAAGGTCTATCTAATCAAAGCTATGGTTTTTCCTGTGGTCATGTATGGATGTGAGAGTTGGACCATAAAGTAAGCCAAACACCAAAGAATTGATGCTTTTCAACTGTGGTGTTGGAGAAGACTCTTGAGAGTCCCTTGGACTGTAAGGAGATCAACCAGTCCATCCTAAAGGAGATCAGTCCTGGGTGTTCATTGGAAGAACTGATGCTGAAGCTGAAACTTCAATACTTTGGGCACCTGATGTGAAGAACTGACTCTTTGGAAAAGACCCTGATGCTGGGAAAGATTGAAGTTAGGAGAAGAGGATGACAGAAGATGAGATGGTTGGATGGCATCACCGACTCAATGAACATAAGTTTGAGTAAACTCTGAGAGTTGGTTTTGGACAGGGAGGCCTGGCATGCTGCAGTCCATGGGGTCACAAAGAATCGGACACAACTGAGCAACTGATCTAACTGAGTACAGAGTTGAAACTGAGTTGTTTGTTGTGCAATCATCAGTTGTGGGCTTAAAGAAAAAAAAGAACCCATTTTATGTGACTAAGACTAAGGAATATAGGGAGAGAAAAAAAAGTTTATCGTTTCCTCCTCCTTGTGAATTCCAGACCTCTCTCTCACTGAGAACTCCAGACCCCTCTCTTTTCAGGGATCCTTGTACTTCTTATCAACCTTCCTAAGAATTGACTTTCTCAGATTTATATGTATGATCCCTATTGGTATGATCCCATCTTTTGGGTTTCTGGACCTAATTCCAATACAGCAGGGGGACACCCCATGCAATACTAACTAAACAGTTGTAGGACACCAGCAGGATGTCTGAGAATTGTACTCAATTCAGACACTATTTACCTGGACATAACATCATATTCCAGTGGCTAGGGGTTCAGCTTTACAAGAGTACTTCCACCCTGCAACCTCAGATTTCAGTTGCAAGCCCACGTTATCACCTGTGCTTCTGTTTATAGATTGGAGATTCCAAAGACACCAGTTTCACGTCCAGGTTGTTACTTGTACTTTTGATCAACTGGCAGTAGATTAGGTGTTCCCACAACCTCCTCCTTGGGTTCAATTAATTTTCTAGAGCAGCTCACAGAACTCAGGAAAATATTTTATTTATTAGATTGCCAGTTTATTATATAAGAATGTAACTTAGGAACAGCCAGATGGATGAGATGCATAGGAAAATGTAAGAGCAAAACATGGAGCTTCCATGACCTCTTCGGGGTGTAACTCTTCTGGCATCTCCACTTTTCATCAACACAGAAGCTCTCTGTACCCTGTCCTTTTGAATTGTTATGGAGGCTTCCATGTGTAGGCATGATTGAATAAACCATTGGCCATTGGCAATTGATTCAACTTCCAGCTTCTCTCCCCTCTTTTGAGGTCAAGGGATGGGACAGACAGTTTCAACTCTCCAACACTAGGCTGGTCCCCCTGGCAACCAGCCTCCTGCCTTAAGTGATCTAAGGGCATTCTAAAAGTCACATTATTAACATAATAAAAGACACACTTAAGAGATTGCAAGATTTTTAGAAACTCTGTGCTAGAAACTGGATGGACCAAATATGTGTTTCTTATTATAAATAACATTGTCACTCTTCACAATTTAAAAATTCTGTAGAAGTAGTCTAAGTATTTCTTTAATGCAGTATAAAAAAGTTGTGATTTAGAGACCATCGTTATATATTAAGAACTGAAGACAATGGTTTCCTAATCTCAAATAAAGGAATTCTGGTAGTTATGGTGAAAATGTCCACGGACAGATTCACAGGAATATTAAAAAAGAGTTGTATGTATCTCAAAGAATTCTAAGTTCAGGAAAATAATCTGCTCTGGGACACTGCAGTTCCAGGTAAGATAACATCATATAAAATTTCTTTTTTTCCTCACAGAATATGAAAGTAAATAAAAACCAAGATGTTATTAATAATAAGTAAACACATGAAATCAGGAAATTATGATAAAGGAGCTTAACAAAGATTGACAGAACCAGAGATGGTCTCCAGGAGGAAGCTATACTGATTGACAGTTCGTGATATACCATGCAGAAAAAGTGACAGTGAAGAGAAACACACGAGAGTATGGAGCAGTCTAATAAACACGCCCCTCTCCCAGCTGGAACAGACTTGTGAATTGAAATACACTAAACTTATTTAACCAGTTTTTTGATCTGCATCCACCAACTGCATTCATTGTTTGTTTGTCCACTGACTCATCTAATTTACTAAGTCAAATGCCTCACATTTTTTAGTTCAGTTCAGGGTCACTCAGTCATGTCCAACTCTTTGTGACCCCATGGATTGCAGCACACCTGGCTTCCCTGTCCATCACCAACTCCCAGAGCTTGCTCAAATGTATGTCCATCCAACCATCTCATCCTCTGTCATCCCCTTCTCCTCCTGACTTCAATCTTTTATCAGGGTCTTTTCTAAGGAGTCAGTTCTTTGCATTAAATGACCAAAGTATTGGAGTTTTAGCTTCAGCATCAGTCCTTTCAATGAACATTCAGAACTGATTTCCTTTAGGATGGACTTGCAGTCCAAGGGACCCTCAAGAGTCTACTCCAACACCTCAGTTCAAAAGCATCAATTCTTCGGTGTTCAGCTTTCTTTATCCATACATGACTTTATCTCATCCATACATGACTACTGGAAAAACCACAGCTTTGATGTACAGACCTTTGTTGGCAAAATAATGTCTCTGCTTTTTAATATGCTGTCTAGGTTTGTCATAGCTTTTCTTCCAAGGAGCAAGCGTCTTTTAATTTCATGGCTGACAAAACATGGTCCACTGAAGAAGGAGATGGCAAACCATTTCAGTATTCTTGCCTTGAGAACCTCTCATTATATAAAACAATAAAGGATGGAGATAGAATGGAGGGAGACAGTAAAAGGACAAAGATAAGATAGAGGTTGGGCTTCTCTTGTGGCTCAGCTGGTAGAAAATCTGCCTTCTATGTGCAAGACCTGGGTTCAATCTCTGGGTTGGGAAGATCCCCTGGAGAAGGGAAAGGCTACCCACTCCAATATTCTGGTCTCGAATTCCATGGACTATGTCTATGGGGTTGCAAAGAGTTGAGCAATTTTCAATTTTACTCTCAAGATACAGGTAAACATAAAAGGGGGTAGACAGAAAAAAAAATATATATGGCAGACCCATTACTTGAAGAGTGTCACACAGGTAATCTTACTCACTGCTTATTCTATACAAAGATAACTTGATCTTGTGTGCTCCTTGTCTTAGTAAACACATTAATCCACCTCCTTATACTGTATTGATTTGAAGACAAGATCAGTCAGTTCAGTCCATCAGTCCTGTCTGACTGTTTTTGACCCATATTCTTTGCAATCTTATCTTGAATACAAGATAGACATGGAATAATTTTATCTCCCACTCACTTATTTTCAAAGAAGTTTTGACAACCCTTTCCTTTCACTTGAAATGTATCTCCTAAAGACCTTGAGAATGTTTCTTCTTACTCACTCAGCAATGTAGTCATACTTAAAACACTAAATAGTTTTCTTACATTTAGCCAGAAAACTACTTGTTCAAATCAGTACCCATATTTCTACCAAATTCTTAGCAAGTATTGGGCATATGCAATATATAACTGGAAAAAGTAATAGGATAATTGAATTATGTGTTTTTTTAACTTTATTTTCTTTAATATTTTCACTTTTGTTTTAAAATCACTTTATTGAGTTCTAATTTGAAAACAAAAAGCTATATATACTAATGTATATAACTTGATAAGTTTGGAGATAAATTTGTAATCATCACCACCATCAAAACCAAAGATGTATCCATCACCCTTCAAAGTTTCCTCTTGCCTCCATTATTATTGTTGTTATTATGTGTGTTGAAAGAACTCTAAACAAGATCTATCATCATTAAAAAATAATTGAAGTATGTAATACAGTATTGTTAACTGTAGGCACCTTGCTGTGCAGTGGATCTTCAGAATTTATTTTGTGTAACTGAAACTTTGTATCATTTGACCATCACTTCCCATTCCCTCTTCTCAGTTCTTGTCAAGCATCATCTCTTTTCTGTTTTAAGTTTGAGTATTTCAGAGTCCACATAATTATATCATAATGTATTTCTGTCTTTGTTCCTTTGGTTTATTTCAATTAGCGTAATGTCACAACTGGCAGAATTCCCTTCATTTAAAAAGTTGAATAGTATTCCATTGTATGTATATGCAGCATCTTCTTTATCCAATCACCTGTTGATAGACATTAGGTTGTTTCCATATCTTGGCTATTGTGAATAATGCTACAGTGAACCTGAGAGTGCAGGTATGTTTTTGAGATCCTGATTTCAATTCCTGTCGAAAAATTACCAAATGTGGTAGTGCTGGATCATATGGCAGGTCTATTTTAAATTTTTTGATGAAATTCTATATTGTTTCCCATAATGACTATACCAAATTACATTTTCACTAACCTGGGTTCCCTGTCCCTATATCCCCACCCACTCTTGTTGTCTACATTTTTTTTTTTTTAATTTTTCCATGATAGCCATCCTAACAGATGTGAAGTGATATCTCATTGTTGGTTTCACTTGCATTTTCCTGATGAATGGAAAGGTTGGATACCTTTTCATATACCTGTTGGCTATTGGTACGTTTTCTTTGGAGAAACATCTACCTGAATACTTTGCCCAATTTTTAATTGTATGTGAGTGTCTATGAGGTGTATGAGTTTTTATATGCCTTGAATTTGATATTAACCCCATCAGTGTATTATTATTTGCAAACATTTTCTCCCATTCTGTTGTCTTTTTACTCTATTGTTTCTTTTGCTGTGTTGAAGATTTTTAGTTTTATATAATCCCATTTGTGTATTTACTAATTTCTTTGTCTTGCTGTGCCTTTGCTGTTATATCCAAAAAATTATTGTAAGACAAGTATCAAGGACTTTCCTTCCTAGGTATTATTCAAAGTGTTTTATGATTTCAGTCATAGGTTTTTTAAGTCTTTGATCCATTTTGAGTTGATTTTTTGTATAGTATTAGGTATGGTCCAATTTCACTTGTGTGCATGTGGAGATCTAATTTTCCCAACACCATTTATTGAAGAGATTATCCTTTCCCCATTTTGTGTTCTTGTCACTCTTGTCAAAGACTAATTGACTGTATATGTGTAGGATTATTTCTGAGCTATTTTTAAGTTTTTTAACTTTTTCTATTTTGGTAAAATATGTATAACATAAAGCTTCCATATTAACTGTTTGAAAATATATGGTTCAGTGGTATTAAGTACATTCATGGAGTTGTTCAACCATGGCAACTATCCATTTCCAGAATTCTTCATCTATCAAAACTAAAACTCCTCACCCATTGGTCTCTGTTTTCTATTTTTATAACAATACAATACTGTTTTAATTCTATAACTTTGTAATGTACTTTAAAATCAGAAAGTGTGATGGCTTTGAGCATTCTCAAGATTGCTTGACTCTTTGAGGTCTTTTGTGATTCAATACAAATTTTAGAGTTGCTTTTTCTATTTCTGTGAAAATGCCACTGGAATTTTGATAGCTCTTGTCTTGAATCTGTATATTGCTTTGGGTAGTATGGATATTTAATAATAGTCATTCTTATAATCCATGAATTTAGAATATCATTCCATTTATTTGTGTCTTCAATATTTTTTGTCAGTGTCTTATAGTTTTCATTGTACTGTTCTTTCATCTCCGTGGTTAAAGTATTCTTGTAGATTCTACTATAAATAAGGTTGTGCTCTTCATTTCTCTTTCTGATAGTTCATTTTTAGTGTATATAAATGCAACTGATATTTGTATATTAACATTGTATTCTAAAACTTTACTGAATTAATTAGTTCTATTAAATAGCATTTTTGGAGTCTTTAGGGTTTTCTATTTATAATATGCAATCTGGAAACAGAAACAGTTTTATTTCTCACTGTCTAATATGGATGCCTTTTATTTTTCTTTACTTGGCTAATTGCTTTGCTAGGGCCTCTAGTTCTATATTGAATAGAAGTGGTGAGAGGGGGAACTGTTGTCTTATGCCTGATTTTGGAAGAAAAGTGTTCAGCTTTTTCCATTTCTGTGATGATAGCTGTGGGCATGTCATTCATATATGTGTGTGTGTGTGTGTGTGTGTGTGTGTGTGTGTGTATAATATATATGTTATATATATATGTATATACACATACACATATATAAAACATTATATATATAAATATATAATTAGTTAATATTGGGCTTCCCTGATGGTTCAATTGGTAAAGAATCTGCCTGCAATACAGGAGACCCCAGTTTGATTCCTGGGTTGGGAAGATCCACTGGAGAAGGGATAGGCTACGCGCTGCAGTATTCTTGGGCTTCATTTGAGGCTCAGTTGGTAAAGAATCCGCCTGTAATGCAGCAGACCTGGGTTCAACCTCTAGGTTGGTTAATGAGTTAACCATTACTCAACCATAACTGGGTTGGTTAATGAGTTAATACTATTGATTATGATATGTGCTTAGTCTCTGTCATGTCCAACTCTTTGTGGCCCCATGGATTGTAGTTGGCCAGGGTCCTCTGTCCATGGGGAATTCTCCTGGCAAAAATACTAGAGTGGGTTACCATGCCCTCCTCCAGGGGATCTTCCCAACCCAGGGATGGAACCCAGGTCTCCTGCATTGCAGCCAGATTCTTTACTGTCTGAGCCACCAGGGAAGCCCACTGATTATTATATGATCTTTATTATATTGAGATATACCCTTTTTATATTAATTTTTTAAGTTATTTTTACCATGGAGCTGCTCTGGCTAAAGAATACTGGGGACAGTGAGTGGTGGTGGGATATGAGGTCAGAGAAATAGCCAGAAGCCAGATCCCTCAGTGCCTTATGTTGGTCGTGGGGGGATGTTTGAACCTTCAGTGACTCGGAACCAATAGAAGTGTAAGAATAAAGTTATGTGATCTGATTTTTCACTTTATTCTCTTGAGTTCTCTATTCTTTTATTTAAGATTTAATTTAGTGATTCAGCTCAGAGTTGTTCCAGTATATGGTCCCTCAGAAACCAGTTTCTAATGTTGAAATTAAACTCACTATGGTATCTGATTTTTTTCTTTAACTTTTTATTTTATTTTGGGGCAGAGTTGATTAATAATGTTTTGTTAGTTTCAGGTGTGCAGCAAAGTCATGCAGTTGGACACGTACATGTATCTATTAATTTTCAAACTCTTTCCCCATTTAGGTTGTTACTTATTACTGAGCAGAGTTCCCTGAGCTATACAATAAGTCCTTGTGGATTATCCATTTTTAATATAGCAGAATAAACATGTTGCTTTTTCTTAAGGAGTACAAAATAGAGCTTCACTGAATTTCAGTCTGGCTGTACTTCTTAACCTTCCTTGTAGTCACAGAAGGGCCTGAAGCAAACACTATATTCAAGAAACTGTACAGTTTCAGGTACGTTAATGATCTACCATGGCTAGTTTATCACAAATTGTCACTATATAATCCCTTTCATGACCATTGATACGGGCCTAATTGTTACTCAAAATGCATTCTAAATTAGATAAAGACAAACTTTCTGCTCCTGAAGCTTATTCCCTTCTGTCAGAATAATTATCTGAAACTTGGAAATGAGCAAACAGGTTTCTGAGTTTTTTTTTTTTTTTTTATGTGCAGTTCTGAACTTGCAACTTTGATAACATTTACATTGATTGGGCTGCTTCATAATTTCGTAAGCATAGATATTAACCTGCAGATTTTGGTCAGGTAGAGAGGCAAATAATTTCACTCTTGCAGAACAAATAATCCCAGGGATTATGGTATATGGCCTCACTAGGCATTAATTAGATTTCTATATAAAGCACTCTTAACTTGGTATTTCTTTGTCAAATTTTCTATGTACGCTTAGCTTCCCAAGTACTCTTTGAACTGGTCATAACATCTTACAACTTTTATTCTTAATTAATGAATTGTGTAGAATCTTTGAATATGCATTCTACATGTATGTGGAGTGATGTTTTTTTTTCTTTTTGAAAATTAGACTTTAACATTCATCAGATTTCCTTTCTGAAGATCAAGTCTCTAGTTCCTTCTTATCCCCACTCCAACAGATATCCTCAGGTTTCTGTAGTACTTTAAATACAATGTCAAATTTAAAATCTTCTATTTTTAAGGCGGTAATTGCAGTTCATGGTGATTTACAAGCACATAGCAAAAACCCATGAAACTCGTACCTTCCAGAAGGGGCCACTGCTAGGGAGACCTCATCACAGATATCCTGCATGGAGGATGATTAGATGATTATTAGAATGATTATTATTTTCAGTGATCAGTTAACACCTTTAACACTATTACAGATTCAAGCAGAAAGAAAAATACAGCCCATTAAGTTGCTAATATGAAGACGTGGCGATTTACCTCTTCTTTAATTTTCTATGTATTCAGACTCTTTAACCTTGTCTAATTTCTTTAATATTTTGTCTGGGATATTCTAGTGACTTTGAGAGGAAGATTAAAGTGACAACACTCACATATCCATAAAATGTTACATGCTTATCACAAGCACTCACTGCTTTTATGAACACTTTTTCAATATTCAAAACAAACCACAAATTTACCTTCTATTGCCACTGGCATGCAAATTTGAGTGCTTTAAATGTGTCAGTTTATTATCATAGTGGATGCATCTAACCATCTTTTAAAATCTGAAGAATAGTTGTTGATGCACATACAAGCACCTAGAGTAAAATCTACTTGGAATACCATTTACATCAAAACAGGCTGTTAATTATACCAGGAAAAATATACTGTCAGTTGTCCCAGAAAAAAATGTTGTTAAATGATGTTGAATGATGGAAGAAAGTTGCGCCCCTAAAATAAAACTATTTAGTGTATCATTCCATGTATTTCTAGCTAACAAGATATTAAACTCAATCTAAAACTAAACTAGATGTATTTGTTATGCCATCAGTCACCTTAAATATAATCCTTTTGGAACCATCCTTAGAAGTTTTACCTTTATCTCATTTGGCCATCTTAGCAATCCTGTGAGGGAAGGAGGGTAGTTGTGGATCTTATAGTTTACAGGCAAGGGTAATTTCAGGGAGGATGCAAGACTTGCCTCAGTTTAACAAGGCTAATTAACCTGCAGGGGTCAGAACCAGGATTTGGACTGAGAATATATTAATTTCAGAGTGATTCTCACTGTAATACCAATGACAAAGAAGCCATGGGACCAGTAAGAAAGTGAGCTTTCCATTCATTTTTCCATCATTATTTAGTGAGGCATTACTTTGTGTCAACTAAGAAAACAGCCATAAACAAAAGAGATAAAGTCTGTCCTTTAAAGAAGAGTGTATTTTGGACAGCTAACAAATCAATATTAAATGTAATGTTAAGTATAATAAATATTATCCGGACAAACTTGGAGGTAGAAAGTGATAGGATTGGGGTGGTAGAGTGGAGGATACTATTTTACATAGGATATCATCATACACATCTCAGATAAGGTGATATTTGACTAGAACCTGAGAAGGAGAAAAACATGTGATACTGGAAGAATAGCAGCCGTGGAAGGAAAAAGGAGCAGAGACCTAGAGGCAAGAGGTGTTTGGAAGTTCTATGCATACCATAGAGACAAGGGTGAGTGAAGTTGAGTGAGCCATAGGTAGAGTAGCAAAAGATGAGGATATTTTATTAATTTAATGGGAGACTATTGAATAGTCTTAAGGGGAAGGATGGTATGATTTGAATTACATTTAAAAGAGTTATAATATTATGACTTTTTGTGCTGTAAAGAAAGGAAAAGAGGTGAAATTGAATGATAATTTAAGAGACAAGTATAGTCATTCAAGAAAATTAAAAGGTTTAATTTTACAAGCTTTGAGCTCCAAATCTTTGTGAGCTCCAAATCTTTCATGAATTGTTCAGTTCTACAGAGAACCTGTCTTATTAACTTTTTTCAAATAAATTTTAGTGTGTATCAGGGAGGGTTCTCTACTCAAGCAATCCTTTAAAAATAGGTACTAGAGGGAGAAGAATTAAATATGTCCATTAGGCCTTGAAGGTTTGAAGCAGGGATAAAGAAATATTGAAAATACTGAAATGCTCAATTTCCCAAATGAGAATAAAAATTTCCTATGAAAAATAGATGTAGAAGCTACTAGAATCATTTCCACCATAAAATTCAAAATATGGTTCTTTTCATTTATCAATGTTTTAAAACTCTCCTGTTTATTTTTTTCTATTAAATGTCAAGTAAAAGTTGTAATTTTAAAATTTTATTCTTTTTCCAAAACAATTAAAACCTTTACAGTTTTTTTGAATTATATGTTAATGAACACAGAGTAAAATTAAATAAAAATATTGTAATTGCTACTTTGAAACTTTGTACTAAACCAACAGGTGTACACAACACTACTACTGCTATCTTTTTACCAGTATTTCAGAAATGAAAAGTGTCAATTCTCAAAACAGAGAGAATTTCATAGAAAAATCACTTTATCATTTTTCTCATTTTTTTGGCTGTTTGTTCTACATGTAGGAATGTGGAAGATTTCAACATAAGCAACATTTACACATGGTTCAGTGTTTGAGAAACAAATTCTGTATCTACTAATCTCCCTACCCTATTTATTAGTTAGAAAAAAATGACACTTATTCTCATTGTTGACCTCTTAGTAAAATGAGATGATACATGCAACCTAACTCAAGAAGTGAATGAAAATTGCTCAAAAATGTGAATTAACGACTGGCCCCTTCCACAAGACAATTCAGTATAATGGAAAGAACTGTGATAGACTCTCTCAGATTATAGTTCCTTTCATACTTATTAATTGTATGAACTTGAGAAAGTTATATCATTCCTTTGATGTTCTGGCTTCTCAACTGAAAAGCAAGCAAAATAATAATACAAAAGATTATTCAGTTCAGTTTAGTCTCTAAGTTGTGTCCAACTCTTTGTGACCTAATGGACCACAGCATGCCAGGCTTCCCTGTCCATCACCAACTCCCGAAGTTTACCCAAACTCATGTCCATTGAGTCAGTGATGCCATCCAACCATCTTATCCTCTGTTGTCCCCTTCTCCTCCTGCCATCAATGTTTCCCACCATCAGGGTCTTTTCAAATGAATCAGCTCGTCATATCAGGTGGCCAAAGTATTGGAGTTTCAGCTTCAACATTAGTCCTTCCAATGAACACTCAGGACTGATCTCCTTTAGGATGGACTGGTTGGATGTCCTTGCAGTCCAAGGGACTCTCAAGAGTCTTCTCCAACACCACAGTTCAAAAGCATAAGTTCTTCGGCACTCAGCTTTCTTTATAGTCCAACTCTCACATCCATACATGACCACTGGAAAAACCATGATCTTAACTAGACAGACTTTTGTTGGCAAAGTAATGTCTCTGCTTTTTAATATGCTATCTAGGTTGGTCATAACTTTCCTTCCAAGGAGTATGCATCTTTTTATTTCATGGCTGCAGTCACCATCTGCAGTGATTTTGGAGCCCCCCACAATAGCCTTCTTTCCACTGTTTCCGCATCTATTTGCCATGAAGTGATGGGACCAGATGNCCTTCCAATGAACACTCAGGACTGATTTCCTTTAGGATGGACTGGTTGGATGTCCTTGCAGTCCAAGGGACTCTCAAGAGTCTTCTCCAACACCACAGTTCAAAAGCATAAGTTCTTCGGCACTCAGCTTTCTTTATAGTCCAACTCTCACATCCATACATGACCACTGGAAAAACCATGATCTTAACTAGACAGACTTTTGTTGGCAAAGTAATGTCTCTGCTTTTTAATATGCTATCTAGGTTGGTCATAACTTTCCTTCCAAGGAGTATGCATCTTTTTATTTCATGGCTGCAGTCACCATCTGCAGTGATTTTGGAGCCCCCCACAATAGCCTTCTTTCCACTGTTTCCGCATCTATTTGCCATGAAGTGATGGGACCAGATGCCATGATCTTAATTTTCTGAATGTTGAGCTTTAAGCCACCTTTTTTCTTTTTTTTAATATAAATTTATTTATTTTAATTGGAGGTTAATTACTTTGCAATATTGTATTGGTTTTTCACTCTCTTTCACTTTCATCAAGAGGTCTTTAGTTCTTTACTTTCTGCCATAAGAGTGGTGTCATCTGCATATCTGAGGTTATGGATATTTCTCCCAGCAATCTTGATTCCAACTTGTGCTTCATCCAGCCCAGCGTTTCTCATGATGTGCTCTGCATATAAGTTAAATAAATAGGGTGACAATATACAGCCTTGATGTACTCCTTTTCCTGTTTGGAACCAGTCTGTTGTTCCATGTCCAGTTCTAACTGTTGCTTCCGGACCTGCATACAGATTTCTCAAGAGGCAGGTCAGGTGGTCTGGTATTCCCATCTCTCTCAGAATTTTCCACAGTTTATTGTGATCCACACAGTCAAAGGCTTTGGCATAGTCAATAAAGCAGAAATAGATGTTTTTCTGGAACTCTCTTGCTTTTTCGATGATCCAGAGGATGTTGGCAATTTGATCTCTGGTTCCTCTGCCTTTTATAAAATCTTGAACATCTGGAAGTTCATGGTTCACGTATTGCTGAAGCCTGGCTTGGAGAATTTTGGGCATTACTAGTGTGTGAGATGAGTACAATTGTGCAGTAGTTTCAGCATTCTTTGGCATTGCCTTTCTTTGGGATTGGGGTGAAAACTGACCTTTTCCAGTCCCGTGGCCACTGCTGAGTTTTCCATATTTGTTGGCATATTGAGTGCAGCACTTTCACAGCATCATCTTTTAGGATTTGAAATAGCTCAACTCGTATTCCACCTCTCCACTAGATTTGTTTGTAGTGATTATTATTGTTCAAAAAAGATTATTAGAAGGTTAAATAAAAATATGTGTTTCCTTATATGAAGATTTCTGCACATAGAAGATTGAGCAAAATTAAGCTCAACTGAGCATTTACATTTAGTATTTTTTCTATGACTTCCTCAGCCTTCCATCAAAATCTCTTTTATAATAATAAATGGTTGAGAGTAGAAATGACAACATGCAATTATTTTACTTTTTATAACCCCATATATCACCATATTAACTACTATCTCCAAGTGTCCTGGAATTGCCAAAAGTGAAAAATGAAGTCTCTCAGTCATGTCTGACTCTTTACAATCCCATGGACTGTAGCCTACCAGGCTCCTCCATCAATGGGATTTTCCAGGCAAGAGTACTGAAGTGGGTTGCCATTTCCTCGGGTTTCCTATTACTTTTCTTGTAAGCACATGCTTTATTTTTTTTTTTTTTTTCTATTTCCTTTTTTTTTTATTTTAGTTTATTTTACTTTACAATACTGTATTGGTTTTGCCATATATCAACATGAATCCGCCACGAGTGTACATGTGTTCCCCACCCTGAACCCCCGTCCCACCTCCCTCCCCATACCATCTCTCTGGGTCATCCCAGTGCACCCAGTGCATCCCAGTACAGAAATTGAAACTGTAATCAGAAATCTACCAGCAAACAAAAGCCCAGGTCCAGATGGCTTCATAGCTGAATTCTACCAAAAATTTAGAGAAGAGCTAACACCTATCCTACTCAAACTCTTCCAGAAAATTGCAGAGGAAGGTAAACTTCCAAACTCATTCTATGAGGCCACCATCACCCTAATACCAAAACCTGACAAAGATGCCACAAGAAAAGAAAACTACAGGCCATTATCACTGATGAACATAGATGCAAAAATCCTCAACAAAATTCTAGCAATCAGAATCCAACAACACATTAAAAAGATCATACACCATGACCAAGTGGGCTTTATCCCAGGGATGCAAGTATTCTTCAATATCTGCAAATCAATCAGTGTAATACACCACAATAACAAACTGAAAAATAAAAGCCATATGATTATCTCAATAGATGCAGAGAAAGCCTTTGACAAAATTTGACATCCATTTATGATAAAAACTCTCCAGAAAGCAGGAATAGAAGGAACATATCTCAACATAATAAAAGCTATATATGACAAACCCACAGAAAACATTATCCTCAATGGTGAAAAATTGAAAGTGTTTCCCCTAAAGTCAGGAACAAGACAAGGGTGCCCACTTTCACCGCTACTATTCAACATAGTTCTGGAAGTTTTGGCATGATTTACTTTTTATTTTGTTTTGTTTTCTCATTCTTTTTCCTTTTATGTTTAACAGAGAAAGTATCTTGTCAATAACTACCTTGTCTTTTTGAGAAGTGTTCTGTTAGTGGGTGCTTTCTTCTTCCCATTTTGCTTCTGGTTTTAGAGCGGTCTGTCCCAAAGGATCTTTAATTTGGTTCTTTTGGTTTTCATTTATTTTTAACTATTTTTTTCTACCTCAAAAAATAAAATCTGATAATTTTAAAATTTATTTCTGGTATACAGAATTTATTTCTGACAGAGTGATTTGTCAGTTTTTTTCATTGTGAATTTTTGTTTTGATTCTGCACTTTCTGCCTATTGTTCTAATTCCATTTTATGTATTCATTATTGTTCTACATTGCAAAAAAGGCCAATTTAATCTCATGAGTTTTCTCAACTACATTTAATAACTCAGAATAATGAAAATTATAAGTAAGCAGTTAATTAGACTGCCTTGTGTTTGTACATAATTAACGTGACCATCTCTCTGTACTTCCCTGGTGGCTCTGTCAATAAAGAATCCACCTGCAATGTAGGAGACTTCCTGCAATGCAGGAGACCTGGGTTTGATCTCTGGGTTGGAAAGATTTCCTGGAGAAGGAAATGGCAACTCACTCCAGTGTTCTCACCTGGGAAATCCTATGTACAGAGGAGCCTGGCAGGCTACATGCAGTCCATGGGGTCACAAAGAGTCAGATATGACTTAGGGACTAAACCGTCTATCATATATCTTAGCATAGTTTATATATTTTAAATTGTATTCCCTCTAATAAGTAATCCATCATTTCTAATAAAAAAATTAGAGTAGCATTATGGCACACTCTGAATTCAGGTGTTATATGACAGATAGACAATGAGAAAGCAGCCAATTGATCCAAAGACCTTGGAAGTTATACATCAGCTCTGCAATTGAGAGTCAAGACTGTTTCTTTAAAAATTCCACAGTTGTCAGAATTCTATGTATAAAATCAAGCTATTCAGATGGTCTGAAGGATTGTTGCCCAAAATAATGATAGTACGTGATCTCTGGTCAATACCAGAAATTGTGAAAGTCATATATAATTTGTTTCTTTTTTTTTAACCAAGTGTCTGCCAACAACTTATTTGAGCCAGCAAACAACACACAATAAACGTGGCCTGTAAGCAAACAAGAATTTTGCAAATCTCTGCCAAAACTCAGTTTTAACTTGAAAAGCCTGACACAAGTTTCTGTTCTCTGTTGTAGGATTTATTACTTTTGACAGATTCTCTCTTCTCATTGTCCCTAAACAACATCATCCTATTGAATAAACTCCCCCTGGTCAGGGATGGGCAAGCAAGTGTAAAAACAGAAAACTAAACAGGGCTCCCAGGGCTAAGCAAAAGCCATTGTTGTTTTTCATTTCCCAGTTTATTGAGAAAAATTAAATGTACTTTACCTCTAGGAGATGGTGGCATTACCAGACCCATTTAAACTGAGCATTAAGTCGTATTCCCTAAGTTAAAATAAAAATGTACACTTTGTTTAATTGTAGATATGCTATGAAACAATGTGAGGCACATTTATAAGCTGTAGGAAATGGGATGAGGGAAGGTATATTATTTTCTCCCTTCATTGGATTTCAATATTATCATTTAAGCAAAACTGCTGAGAATAACTACTCATTTGAAAGTAATTTAAACATACCTCAAACTGAAAATGTAATATTTCCCTAAGCTCTTGATGATCCATTTCAAATTTTCTGAGTCTATTAAAGAGAATCAAAGGATCAAGGCTAATTCCTATATTCCTTGAAGAGTACAGGCAGCATATGGAATCTGGAAAGATATCTAAGAATATGATCCCTGACACCATCCCTGACCAGCCTGTCCCTGGTTCACAAATCTCCAATTAAATTCCAGACCAAGATTTTTGTGATAACTAATTGTGAAATATATATGTGTGTGTGTATATATATATGTGTGTGTGTGTGTGTGTGTGTCTTTTCCAATGAGTTGGCTCTTCACATCAGGTGGCCAAAATATGGAGCTTTAGCTTCAGCACTAATCCTTCTGATGAATATTCAAGGTTGATTGCTTTTAGGATTGAATGATTGATCTCCTTGCAGTCCAAGGGACTCTCAAGAGTCTTCTCCAACGCCACATTTCAAAAGCATCAATTCTTTGGCACGTAGCCTTCTTGATGGTCCAGCTCTCATATCTGTACATGTTATTGGAAAAACCATAGCTTTAACTGTATGGATCTTTGTCTGCAAAGTGATATTTGTTTTAATACACTGTCTAGGTTTGTCATAACTTTTCTTTCAAGGAGCAAGTGTCTTTTAATTTCATGGCTGCAGTTACCATCTGCAGTGATTTGGGAGCCCAAGAAAATAAAATCTGACACTGTTTCCACTTTCTCTCCTTCTATTGCCATGAAGTGATAGGACTAGATGCCATGATCTTCGTTTTTTGAATGTTGAGTTTTAAGCCAGCTTTTCACTCTCCTCTTTTACCTTCACCAAGAGGCTCTTTAGTCTCTCCTCGCTTTCTGCCATTCAACAGTCATTTTTCTGCTGAGATATGAGATGCGCCCGTCAGCTTTCATTGAGATTTCTGATGGTCATAGAATCTTGGAGTTGAGAATGGTCTCTTTAACACTACCTGATTTTGTCACCTATCAACAATGCCTCAGTGTTTAAAACATCCCTTAGTATCATATGTGTGTGTGTATGTGTGTGTGTGTATCAATAGATAGAATACATTCTCTTATTTCAGAGTTGCGGTGTACCCTCAAAGGAATAACATTAAATATAAGAAAATAAAATAAGTAAACTGTTAACTGATATACCCACTCTAAATAGTCATTTAAGATCATAGTACAAAATTCTGATTGAAAACAATAATGTATAAACTAATATTTACCAAATACCTACCATGTGACTGGGCCTGAACACATTCATTTAAATTTTCACTCTTCAGTGATCTATTGGACTTATAGCCAGACACACTTAAAGATAAAGAAACCAAGACCTTGGTCTTCTAGCAAAAACAAGCTGCATTTGAACTCAGATTTTTTTTTTCTTCTTTCCAAACTCTTATTTTTCCACTATATGATTTCCATCGAGTATTTTTATAAATTCACTACTATGAGTTAACACAGAGTTAGTAGAATTATAAGGAAACCTCTTTTATTCATAGTCTGGGTCTGCCTGCCTGGTCTCTCTTGGTCCCTGTTACTTTGTCCTGAGCAGAGCTGCAGATCCCTTCCCTCATAGAGAAATGCATGCTGGGGTTTGTGATCACTGCAGGAAAGAGTGAAAAGACTGCAGAGACAGACTCCCCGGGTTTAACTGCCAGCACTGTCGTTTGTAATACAAGGCTTTAGGCACATTACTCAATCTCTCTAAGCATCCATTTCCCCATATACATCCTAGGGTTGTTTTAAGGTGCAGAGGAGATAGGTTGTATAAAATAAAATACTGAATAGAATAATGCCTCAGCATGTGGTGCTTTATTGTTAGTAGTATAGTTGGTATTACACTATGCATCAAACAAGTGACCTTGGGCACATTGCTTCACTCCTCTTAGCTTGAGTTTTCTTGAATCTTAGAAAAATAAAATAACAGTTCTTTCCCACTTGTAAAGGGGAATTAAATTGGATGACTTATATAATAAGATGTCTAGCAAAAGACCAGGAAAGGAACAGACAATAAATGCTACCCTTCTGCTGCTTTCTACTTGGTTGTGGAGCCATCCACTTCCTACCCCATTACGGTGTTTTTTTTTTTTTTTTTTTTTTAAATATAAGGGCTGAGCTGAGTATGTTGCTTTTTTGTGCTCAATACAAAACAAGTAGGTTAGCTAAGACCCTGCCCAGGAGATACTGTATTCACCTCAAACTTTACTTTAGTTCTTTAAGTGCAAAAAGGATGATTCTTCTGGTGAGATTATATAAGATTTGTCTCTCACATCAACTTTTTGATCAGTCTTGCAGCCTTGCAATAGAACATAACAGACATGTTGTTACATAAAACATGAGTCTGGGATCAGTCCCACTTACCCACTATCAAGTCTAAAATCCATAGTCTCAAAGATCATAGTCTACCGTTTCTACCAACAAACTCACAATTTAGGGGGTTTATTAAGGTTTTGGCCTTTTAAAAATGAATATATATCAGGGGAATTTTGAGCACCAGTAACTGAATATAGACACATCTCTAGGAAAGATGTGTCTATCTAAAATTGTCTTATATATTGGTCAACAAGCCCTCTACATCAAAATCAGTCCTAGGATGTTTGTGGGGCAGGGGATGGGGGTCAGTTGCACTAAAATGACTATTTCTGAGTATCATTTATTGCTTTCATTTAGAATTTGCTGAGAAATTACCTGTAATCTGAATTTTTAAACCTTTCCAAGTGATTCTTATGCTTATTTACAGTTAAGAACAATTGATTCTTTAGCCTTGTCTATACATCTGTTCTTTGAAAAAACAAAAATATAAACAATATGCCCTGACACTTTGATCAGAGATTCAGATTTAGTTCAGGGATGGCTCCTGGACATCAGTATATTGTTAAAAAACCGAAACAAAACCAAACCCAGGTGATATTATTATATAGCCAGAGATAACAACTTGTGACCCAGGCTTCCAAATATACTCAATCCTAACGAATGGCTTCCTTCTTATAACAACTCATTTCACCCAATTTCATTGCTCACTTGGCCCTTAACTGTATTTGATCTTTAAATATCTGAAGTTTGAACATTTCTTGCACTAGAACATGTAGGTTTTTGGAAGTAGAGATGCACAACATACTGAGGCAGGGTTAGAGAGAGCATCTCCGATTGGTACCATGGAGTCAAGATTTCTGAAATGACCCAGAGGAGGACTGAGAAACTTGGTGATGGGAAGAGACATTAGAGAGGAGCGGACAACTGACAGAGAGGAAAAGTGAATGAATTGAGGAGAAAATTGCAAGTTTGTGTAGACTCTCTCCTTGCCACATAAAGCAGACATTGAAAGTCTTTCAAGATAGCAGATAGCAAACAGATTCAAAGGTGTCCCTTATCAGAATCCCACTTAATGATTTCACACATTTTTCAAAGTTTCATAAAAATGGGACAAAACACAGACACATTTTCCCTATGTAAAATCAGCTACATAATTTGTGGGACCTGGTGCAAAATTAAAATATGGACCCTTCTTGTAGAAAAAGCAGGAAAAAAGTGCTATTAAAGGGACTGAACATAAACTTTAGCTTTTTCTGAAACGAAAGTGCTCCTTTTTACTATGACCTCTCTCTCTCAACCTGGCATGGTGACTTTGTGTGTATGTGGTGGTGGTGGTGTTTTTTAATTTCATGATTTTATAAACTTTTTAAATGTAGAAATAATGATAGATCTACATGCAGTTTCTAGGAAACAATGTCTATACATCTGTTCTTTGAAAAAACAAAAATATAAACAATATGCCCTGACACTTTGATCAGAGATTCAGATTTAGTTCAGGGATGGCTCCTGGACATCAGTATATTGTTAAAAAACCGAAACAAAACCAAACCCAGGTGATATTATTATATAGCCAGAGATAACAACTTGTGACCCAGGCTTCCAAATATACTCAATCCTAACGAATGGCTTCCTTCTTATAACAACTCATTTCACCCAATTTCATCGCTCACTTGGCCCTTAACTGTATTTGATCTTTAAATATCTGAAGTTTGAACATTTCTTGCACTAGAACATGTAGGTTTTTGGAAGTAGAGATGCACAACATACTGAGGCAGGGTTAGAGAGAGCATCTCCGATTGGTACCATGGAGTCAAGATTTCTGAAATGACCCAGAGGAGGACTGAGAAACTTGGTGATGGGAAGAGACATTAGAGAGGAGCGGACAACTGACAGAGAGGAAAAGTGAATGAATTGAGGAGAAAATTGCAAGTTTGTGTAGACTCTCTCCTTGCCACATAAAGCAGACATTGAAAGTCTTTCAAGATAGCAGATAGCAAACAGATTCAAAGGTATCCCTTATCAGAATCCCACTTAATGATTTCACACATTTTTCAAAGTTTCATAAAAATGGGACAAAACACAGACACATTTTCCCTATGTAAAATCAGCTACATAATTTGTGGGACCTGGTGCAAAATTAAAATATGGACCCTTCTTGTAGAAAAAGCAGGAAAAAAGTGCTATTAAAGGGACTGAACATAAACTTTAGCTTTTTCTGAAACGAAAGTGCTCCTTTTTACTATGACCTCTCTCTCTCAACCTGGCATGGTGACTTTGTGTGTATGTGGTGGTGGTGGTGTTTTTTAATTTCATGATTTTATAAACTTTTTAAATGTAGAAATAATGATAGATCTACATGCAGTTTCTAGGAAACAATCCAGAAGGACCCCATGTCCCTTTACCCAGTGATCCCCATTGATGACATTTTGCAAAGTTACAGTGATAAGGATTTCTCATGTTGGCCTTTTATAGTCAGTTGCACTTTTTTTCCAAACTCACACTTCCTAGTACTTAACCCCTGGCAGTGATTAACTACTGCCCCATTTTATAATCTTATCATTTTTAAAATATTATATAAGTGAAATCACAAAGTAAGTAATCTTTGGGGCATGTTTTTCCCCTCCAACTCAGCATAACTCCCTGATAGTCCATTCATGTTGGATATCAATAGCTCATTCCTCTCTACTGCTGAATGGAGATCCATATTATAGATATATCAGTTTCTTAACTGTTTACCTGTTGAAGGACACCTGGACTCTTTCCAGCTTGGGGCAATTTTGAATAGTGTTGCTAGGAACAACAATGGACAGGATTTTGTGTGAGCATAAGTCTTCATTTCTCTGGATAAATGCCCAGGAGTGTGATGGATATCATTTATGGTAATTCTGTGAATATTTCTTAAAGAAACGATAGACTGTTTCCCAAAGTGGCTGTGTTATTTTACATTCCCACCAACATTATATATATGATCAGTTTCTCTATATCCTTGCAAGGATTTGGCGTGTCACTATGCAGTTATTTTGTTTGTTTGTTTTTATTTAATTTTTATTTTTATCTTAAACATTTCAATAGGCGTGGTGTCATGTTTCATTGTTTTAATTTATATTTCATCAGTGGCTAAAATGTTAAACATCATTTTATATGCTTATCTGACACTTCTGTATCCTCTTTAGTGAAAGAGCTGCCCTTATGTCATTTTCAAATTGGGTGGTTTGTACTTTCACAGTTCAGTTTTGAGAGTTCTATGTATAATCTAGTTAGTAGTCTTTTTTTTTTTTAATTTGTTTATTTTAATTTTATTTTTACTTTATTTTACTTTACAATACTGTATTGGTTTTGCCATGCATTGACATGAATCCACCACGGGTGTATACAAGCTCCCAATCCTGAATCCCCCTCCCACCCCATATCATCTCTCTGGATCTGTATACTATCATGTAAGAAACGAAGTGTTAGTCTATGTTTGATACAGGATAGTTAGTAGTCTTTAAGCAAATGTTTTGAGTTTGCAAATACTGTAGTTTGAAAATATTTTATCTTAGACTTAGTTTGTCTTTTCATCCTCTCTCAACAAGGTCTTTCAGAGAGCAAAGGTTTTTAATTTGGGTGAAGTTCAATTCATCAATTTTTCTTTTTATGAACTATACTTTTGGTGTCAAGCATATGGAATTTGAATAACTAATATCCCAAAAATGTTTTTATGGTTTTTATTATAATGGGCTTTTTATTATAATGAATGATTCTTTTTGAAGAGTGTACATTTTGGTGATTATGAGATTCCAGATCTTATTTAAACCTTCTGTTTTAGCTGGCTTCTTCCTACATTCATCATTTCCTCATTGTTTCCAGGTGGGAGTAAAAGTTCAGGTTCTGGGAGTAGGGGAAGGACAAAGCAGAAGTTATTTTTAACACATACAAATGACTATACATAAAATAAGCAACAAAAATTTACTGTTGCTTATTTTATAGAACAGGGATAATGCCCAAAATTTGTAATAACCTGTAACAGAATATAATCTGCAAAATATTAATAACTGAATCGCTATGCTGTACAATTGAAACTAACACAGTATTATAAATCAACTAAATTTCAATGAAAACAAACAAAAAACATCCAGATTCTCTACTTGGTCTTTGACATCTGATATGGGGAAGGGGTTTCTTGATATGAGAGATGGGAGTGACAATTCAGCTCTTTGTCAGGTCTCTGAGGACACTACCCTAACTGGGACCTGTAGGAGCACCTAGATATAACTCCCCACGTGGCACCACAGAGGAGGCGGACTTGTCATCATTATAAGGTCTGAAAGTCCTGAATCTGCACTAAGTTATTTCTGACTTCACCCCAGCTGGGAGAGGAAGAAGACTCCATTATTCCCAGGTGGTATGGAAGTCCTTTGTTGACATGAGTGAAGGTGGGGACTCAATTATTTCCTGCGGTATTTGGCTGGAATAGAAAGAATTGTCTAAAACTTTCTGTCATGCTAAACTACTTCTGGTGCTTTGAATAGAAAGAGTTGATATGATATTGTGATTTATCATAAGAAACAAATATTTGGTCTCGGTTCTAATTCCGGCCTGCTGCTGCTGCTGCTGCTAAGTAGCTTCAGTCATGTCCGATTCTGTGCGACCCCATAGACGGCAGCCCACCAGGCTCCCCCGTCCCTGGGATTCTCCAGGCAAGAACACTGGAGTGGGTTGCCATTTCCTTCTCCAATGCATGAAAGTGAAAGTGAAGTCGCTCAGTTGGCCTAGAGCTCTTAAAACCTCTGGACTTTCATAACGAGAAAGAAAGTTGTCTTGATATTTCTAACAAACCCCTTTAAGCACACTTGAGTTTCTGTTAATAAGGTGATTTTTGGAAACCATCTGAGGATGGGCATTGGTTGTCAGGGAAGCCTACCGTGTGATCAGAGGATTGAAACTTCCGGTCCCATCTTTCTGATCTCTGAAGAGGTAAGAAAGGCTTGAAGTTGAATTGATAGCCTGTGGCCAGTGAGTTAATCAGTCATGCCTTTGTAACCAAGCTTCCACAAAAACCTAGGAGAATGGGGTTTGGAGAGCTTCCAAGTTGGTGAACCACAGCTCTTCTACGTGCCACCATGCTGGACTCCAAACTCCACTAGGATCTAAACTGCTTTGTTTGGGATCTCACCCTGTGTACCTCTTTATCTGGTTGCTGTATAATAAACTGGTACCCTAGTGAGTAAACTCTGTTCTTGAGTCCTGTAAGCCCCTCTCTCAAATTAATCAAACCTAATGAGGGAGGCATGGAATCCTCTGTTTTATAGCCAGTTGGTCAGAAATGCAGGTAAAACTTGGGTTTCCAGTTAGCAACTGAAAGTGGCAGACAGTCTTGTCACTTGTTGCTGTTGTTCAGTTGCTAACTCATGTCCGACTCTTCACAAGCCCATGGCCTGCAGCACGCTCTTTTTCTCTCTTTCAATCCTTGGCATTTCCAGATTGCTGACTTTCTTCAGTTCCAAGTCTTTGATACGTAGAACATAAAGAAACACCTTGGGAACTCATTCCTTGGGTCCAGTAGACTCCAGCTCTTCTGCCTTTTCTCTAAGATTTCCATCTTCTTATATTTGCTTTATACATAATGTTTAAAGACTTCGGTCATACTCAATGGGGGAATAAGGATTCCTTCTTCCTACTTCCCATGTTTGCTTGTTTTTAGTGATTATTTAAAGTTTGCCTAATTAAAGTTAAAATTTAAATTATTAGCAATACTCTTGCCTGGATAATCCCATGGATGGAGGAGCCTGGTGGGCTGCAGTCCATGGGGTCGCTGAGAGTTGGACACGACTCAGTGACTTCACTTTCACTTTCATGCATTGGAGAAGGAAATGGCAACCCACTCCAGTGTTCTTGCCTGGGGAATCCCAGGAATGGCGGAGCCTGGTGGGCTGATGTTTATGGGGTCGCACAGAGTCGGACACAACTGAAGCGACTTAGCAGCAGCAGCAGCAGCAGCATGAGTTCTATTGTTTATTTTTATTCATGCCAGTGTTACAAATAAATACCAAACCTGTATGCAAATCACCAACATTACACATTTGGTATTTTGTGGCTTGCATATGTGTGCATATAGCTTGCATAGTATGCATGTGTGTCTTATTATCAGAATGAAATGCTGGATGAAACTAACTAAAAGTTTTTACTTTTGTTTAATTATTGATATATGCACTTTCTACTAACATACTCTACTTTTGGTTTACTGATAGGGAAGGAAAGATTGAAGGGAAAAGGTCCTATGTGTTGCCTTTTGTTCTATATCATCATTTTCAGCCTAAATGATTGGCTAATACAGAGTATAACCAATAAGAAAGATTATGACAGGATTTCCTGGTTGTTTGTATTTCTTAGAACATATTTCTTTTCATTTTGCATTTGATGCTTGCTCTAGATAAAATGGTAATATGGCCTCTTGGGGCTGTCTGTGCCCCTTCTTAATCACAGACAAAATATACTTACATTGTACTCACTTTATTTCTGGCTAACCTTCCATACAGCCTGAGTCAGCCAGAGTTGTGTGATCATGGGGCATCACAAATGGGATGACAGAAATGGTACATATTACAAGCATGTTTTCTCTCCTGCCATGCATGTTCCTCATCAGATTTCACTTAGAAAGATAAAGTCAATACAATGTTTAAGACAGTGACTGCATAAGTATGGCACCCTTCTGAATAAGAGTCCTGTGCAAAGGCACAGGTCGCAAGCATGCAAAGCTGTTTTTTGTCCCTAAAATCAAGTTCTGACCATTGTACTCAATTACACACAAACGCTGACAAATCTCTGCTACTGTCTAACCACTTCAGATACCTTACCTTGCATTGCAAGGTCCTCTCCAAGCTAGTCAAACTCTCTTTTCCTGTGCTCACAGCCACCTCATGGATGCTATACCCTGGCTATACCGAATGCAATCTGATACTTCCTGTCTGCACATTTGCTCACACTCTTAAAGACATATCCACCTTTCAAAGTACAGCATCCGTGCCCACTCTTGTTCGAAGTCCTCTTGGATTTCCTTTCCTTTTGCCCCGTTAAAGTAAATTACACTTTTCTTGAACTGCAGAACACTTTATGTCTACTTCTTATTAACTCTGTTATATCCTATCTTGTATCATTGGTATATTTAAGTAAATACCCTAATCCATTCATTAAAAAAATGAAAATATTTGACAACTGGCTTGAGAAATAGAGGCTGAAAGTTTATTTTTGTTATCTGCCTCATTTCCTTAGATTCAACCTCACTTCTTTCCAAGTATCAAGAGTTTCAGCAGACTAGTTCAGGTTTGTGAATTCACACCACTGAAGCTCTGGTTCTAAATCTTTTTCAATGTGATCATGTTTCCTTCTTTCTCAAGTCCAAATTGGACTGAATCTGCCAAAATCCTATAACCAAAACTACTATACCTACTTTGTCTAGAAGAAAATAGGGTTCAGCTTCACATTTAAAAAAAAAATTTTTTTATCATTTTAAGGTTAAAAAAAAAAAAAAAAC